>JAINUT010001482.1:0-261772 GCA_020205555.1 Panax stipuleanatus | reverse complement strand
ATTTTCCTATAAATACGGTGCTTAGTTTTATATTAAAAATGACATCAGAATCTAGAAGTTTCTCTCTCTATAATATCGAGAATATTTTTTTTGAGTATTTCGATACTTTGAGTATTTCTATACAGTGCAAGTTTCCTTCAGCGTTATATCTGATATTCCAGTCAGAAGTACTATTCTTTTAAGGTAAGGGATGTTATTTTTTTCGTAATGATGTTATTGCTTTCAATATCATTTCATCGAAATATTGGTATGAATTTTATTATGAAATTTTTACCTTTTCCGTCGGGGTTACTATTCACGTATAAGGCACTATTCACGTATACGGCACTATTCACGAATACGGTACTATTCATGAGTACTATTCACAAAGTATGATTTTTCTTATGAAAATTTCTACCTTTTCATATCGGGGTTACTATTCACATATACGGTACTATTCACGTATACGACACTATTCATGAATACGGTACTATTAACCGAAAAATTAAATTTTCTTTCTTTGTCCAAGTTGTCTGTTGTGGTTCCTATCTTTGATTGAATCCATGTTTGAACTTCATTCTTGAATTTTGCTCCACAAATGATTATTATGGAGTATTTTTGAACTTGGATAGACTGATTTACGAATCCCTAATTTTGTCCTTTATCTCGCTGGATTCGTTCTTTAAAATATTTTTCATCATCTTCAGTCTTAAATGGTGATACAAAAGAATATCTTTGGCCTGTAGTGCAAAGATGAATGGTTACTTGATGAATATCTTTGGTCTGTAGTGCAAAGATGAATAATTATTTGATGAATATCGTTGGCCTGTAGTGCAAAGATGAATAATTACCTGATGAATATCTTTGGCCCGTAGTGCAAAGATGGACAGGTGTTGAGATGAACATGACCACTGGTGATACAAATGAATATCTTTGGCCCGTAGTGCAAAAAATGAATATTTGATTTGAGATATATATTGATTGACAGGGATAAAATATTGATGATGGACTTTTAAATCATAGAAGATAGTAGACATCATTTTTACTTAATTCTTCTGATAAATTGTTATTTTCGTTGCAGTTGTTGATCTAAAACTTGTTGTCCATCATATTCTATCTGATTTGTTGAAGACTAACGATAATTTATTTTTCATTATCTTAATCATAATATTCTTTACTGTGCTAGTTGAGCTCACCCTTTTATTCTATTGTCCTCTTCAGGAAATGAGAATATTGAAGGGACTAGTCGGAGGACAAAGTGATGGGCAGAATTAGAGCAGTAGTAGTCCTCACTATTTTTATAAAATAGTGTGATAATAATTGTAATAAAAGAGGACTGAATTTGAGCGTTCATATTTCGTATTGTATATAATATGTATTGAAGCTCACAGCTTGTATGATCGTATTTCTCACGACCGTTTAATATAAAGATTGTATTTGGATTTTGTACCATATATCTGGCGACCCAGAATGGGTTGGGTTGATTGGACCTATTCTGGGGGCGTCACAATATATCTTGTTTGAATATAGTTAAACTTGTTGTATTTTAAGCATATTATGTAATAGTTGGTAGATATTACTTTTCTATCGGTTATATTGTGCTTATTACGTTGTAAATCGATCGCAGAGGTTAGATCTACGCCGAATCTAGCCTTTGAGAGGTTATTAAGCATGAAAATTTAACCCATGAGTGGCTTAGATTCATGGTAGATCTACGAATTTATTGCTTTAAATTGTCCCGGTTACCCCGTATAACCCTAAATCTATATTTAGAGGCGAAAGGGGTCCGAAATGGCTTAAAATGGTGATTTCAACCGATGAAATCAGCTAATATCAAAGCCGAGGACATTGTATATATGTAATTCCGCACAAATAATGCGAGCCTAGGAATCCCGATGTTGAGTTCCCCGAATGGATTCGACTTGATTCCCTCGATGGACCGATTTTTATGTTGTAATATTTTAATGGCATAAATATCGTTGTATATGTAATATTTGGATATTGAAAACTAGCTCGAGGGGTTAGTACCGCGAAGTCGGATTCAAGATCCCGTGATAGTGAAAACCTTGATTGCGGGAGCTCGGTTCATCGAGATGGCTTACATGCCCGATGATGATCCGACCCTTTTTAACGCTTTCGCTTTCTTTGTACTAACCTTGCAGAATGGCAAAAGTGTCATTGTACTTTGAAGAAATCCCGAGGTAGGGCAAAAGAGCCAGATCATCTCAGAGACAACCCCGGGAGTGATTCAAAGGACCAATGGCGTCCGAACATATCGCGAACCGAGCGAGGATCGACGAGCTGAGACAGTGATCACGGGAAACCACCTTAGCAAACCTCGAACAACGTGCCATCAGAGATAAGCCAACTAACTGATATCTGGAGGATATATCTCGACCACGAGTATCGACTTCCTGAACTCTAATTCAGTCAGACTCGATCTTCTCCCGCTGTATTCATCAAAGACTGTCCAAAAGGTCTAGCGGCGGAGGTCAACTTCTTTCGAACCAGGACTAAAGGAGCACCTATCAAGCTTGTGGGGCCCACCTAGCCTAGATGCAGCCATACATGCGGCTGGCTCAGGCAGATTAAAACACCCATATTAGCTCATTTGTAAAGAAAGAGATAGAATTCTTAGAGAGAGAAAAGACATTCTAGAGAGAAAGGCTCGGGTGGAACTTGTTTATACTAACTTGAAGCTTAATCATCTTATCTAGTACATACTTGAAGCCCCGGGAGTGTTCCACGTTGTCCACGAGGGTTAAAACGCTTGTTCACGCGTCCCCCAAGGTGAAACAACGCACTTTCTAGCTTTGTTCTTTGTAAATGTTGTTCAATTACTAGATTAATGATATATCTGGTTTGAATATAGTTAAACTTGTTGTATTTTAAGCATATTGTGTAATAGTTGGTAGATATTACGTTTCTATCTATTATATTGTGCTTATTACATTGTAAATTGATTATAGAGGCTAGATCTACCTAGATCTAAGCTGAATCCAGCCTTTAAGAGGTTATTAAGCATGAAACTTTAACCCATGTGCTAGATTGGCTTAGATTCATGGTAGATCTATGGATTTAGTGCTTTAAATGGTCCTGGTTACCCCGTATAACCCTAAATCTATATTTAGAGGCGAAAGGGGTCCGAAATGGCTTAAAACGATGATTTCAACCGATGAAATCACCTAATACCAAAGCCAAGGACATTGTATATATGTAATCCCGCACAAATAATTTGAGCCTAGGAATCCTGGTGTTGAGATCCCCGAATAGATTCGACTTGATTCCCACGATGGACCGATTTTTACGTTGTAATGTTTTAATAGCGTAAATATCGTTGTATATGTAATATTTGGATCTTGAAAACGAGCTCGAGGGGTTAGTCCCGAGAAGTCGGATTCAAGATCCCGTGATAGTGAAAACCTTAATTATGGGAACTCGGTTCATCGAGATGGCTTACATGCCCGATGATGATCTGACCTTTTTTAACGCCTTTGCATGCATATCATCAAAATGATTTCTAATAAAAATTGTAAAGAGCTTTTGATCATAATAAAGCGATTCAGGGTAGATCACCTAACGAACGTAAAGAAGAAAAGGAAGTATCGAAGTCCTCGATTCCTAGTCGGACAAAGGATTTGAAAACCTTTTTTTCTAAAACCTCATTTTAATTCATACATCTTGTTAAAAAAGAACTTTTTATCTAATCAAATCCTTCGTACCTATGCGCAAAAGAGGTATAGCACTACTTTCAAGTCACCCAAAATAAAGACATAGAAAAAAACTAAGAAAGCTTTCAAAATAAAACACGCACACACACACACACACACTTTATGCATAGAAAATCAATAAGATGCGGTACTGTGCTTGCACGGGAGTCGGGGGTGCCTAACACCTTCCCCCCGCTTAACCTAGCCCTCGAATTCCACGAATCTCGGGTTTCAAGACCAATCTTTTGGAGTCACGCATTGGACCATCCTGCGAAACCCCCCCCCCCCATTAAAACTCGGATGAGTTAGTACATCCATTTAAACCATACCAACTGGCGACTCTGTCTCATTCGATTCAATCATCAAAATAAAATCAATCTTTTAAAAATTGTCGGCACTTATGTCGGTACGAATTTCCTAAAAATTCACCCTTTAAACGGAATCCCCAAAGACAGCCAAGAGAACGGATAGAATAATATCAATTTAGGAAATATGAGCATTCCTCTTTTTTTCCCTTGGATAAGAGAGGAAGGGAAACATAACCAAAGAAAAAGACCCCTCCTTTAACAAAGAGGAGTAGGGATTTTTTTCCCGGCGTCGACAGGTGGCGACTCCGCTGGGGATTAAAGAGGGCTTAAGCCGCGATCAAACTTTTTGATTTCATATGCATCTTATGTGAATGATCTCTGTGTGTATCAATCTTTTAGCATTTTGTATTAGTGCCTCGCACAATATATTAGTGCTTCGCACAATGTCATCATATTACATACGGTGAGGACATGAATGTATGTGAATGTATGTTGTGTGGTACCTCCATTAGGAGGCAATCTCGACGGTTGTTTATTACTGGACTCCTCTGGGGGTTTTCATTGTGAGGCTCAGGAAAGGCACCACTCAGATCCGCTCTAATTGAAAAATGTATGTTTTCATCAAGTAAATTACGAAGATCTGGGAACCAATTTCAAACAGCCCATGAGAGTAACCTTAAGATAGGTCGGCCTCTGATAAACCAAACGCGCGGTGTGCTTCTTCATGCCCTATTTAATCTTTCGCGTATATAAATGACCGTCATCTTGAATTGTCATACATACATCTTTCATATCCTGTCATCAATTCGACTGACCCGTTGTATTGCAGGAAAAGATTAAAAAACTATTAAACTGATGCATAGCATATCATGCATCCCTATCCACCAATATCCAGTCTAAACTAGATATTGGTTTTTGTGCAGATTGGTCCTAGAACTCGATTCCGAGCCAAGGCCCATTCACCACCTTTTAAGATGGCTGAAGGAAGTTCATCTGAATATATCCCTGTATCTCAAGATGAATTCGAGGAGTAAAAAAACAAATGGCCAAAATGACGACCCTGTTAAAAGAACAGTGCAAACTATCTCAGGAATCTAAGCACAAGAGTCAGACTGAACCCTCTGTGCAAGGAGACATGAAAATACCCAAAAAGAAAGGTGATACCCAAATGTCCACACCTATCTCTCCCCTAGATGTTGAAGTACCCAAGGAGGCCCCGATCCAGAAGATGACACGGGAAATCATAGACCTTCGGGAGGACAAAGACACTGGAGACATTAGGATGAAAGTTAGATAAATGGAGGACGCTATCCGATTTATGAAAGGGACAGGATCCCACGGGAGCGTGAATTATTCGGATCTATGTATTTTCCTAAAGGCGAGATACCCGGATAAGTTTTAAGTCCCCGAGTTTGAGAAATATAACGGACTGGGAGACCCATACACTCACTTAAAAGTCTACATAGGTGAACTTGGAACTTACGCCGAGGATGAAAACCTCAGGATGCAACTGTTTCAGAAGAGCCTTACCAGTGAAGCCCGAACGTGGTACGCACGGATAGACAATTCCAAAGTCAGTGGTTGGGAAGATTTGGCCCATGCTTTCCTCAACCAATACAGTTTCCAGTCCTAGATGGCACCTGATCGCTACCAAGTTACCAAAGTCAAGAAACTGAGCAATGAATCATTCAGAGAATATGCACAGCGGTGGAGGCGAATGGCGGCACAAGTCAACCCACCAATAGATGAGGGTGAAATGGTGACAACCTTCATTGATATACAAGAAGCCCCTTTCTATGAGAGAGTCCTCGCCGGGTTAGGAAAATCCTTCTCCGAAATGATCAAACAGGGGAAAATGGCAGAAATGGGTTTAAAGTCTGGAAAAATTAAGGACTTCACTGCTTTGGAAGCCGTGGCCGAGCATATACAGTTGAGAAATTATGCCAGCACTCCCAAAAGAGTATCGAAGAGAAAGGAAGAAGATGTCTCTTTAATTTTGCAGGGACAATCTGCTAATAAGAGCCCTAACTCGCCTATCCAGAGGCAGAACTCTCATCCAACGAATTCTCGAAATTCAACAGTAGTGAAAGTTGGGGAAAACAAGTGAAGAAGGATATTCACTCCTTTGGGAGACTCCTTGGAGAATATATTAGCACTACTGATCTCCCAGAACAAGATTGTTGAGCTCGGTCCACCTTCTAATCCAAACAGAAGACAATTCGATTCCAGCAAGAAATGTGCCTACCATTCCAACTCACCGGAGCATGATACTCAAGAATGTTGGACGTTAAAGCACAAAATTCATAATTTAATTGACAGCGGGGAGAATATAGTCAAAGCGGCCAAATAACCGAATGTTAACAACAACCGTCTGCCTCAGCATACGGAGGAAGGAGTCAACATGATCAGTGCCAGAAGCAGGGAAAATGGTAAATACCTGAGGAAGATGGGAGAGTTACCCTCGGCACATGACCCTGCAATTTGGGGATACCCTGAAGAAAAGTATGGGGTAGAACAAGACTTGGTTTCAATCAAGGCGCAAGTTGATCAGTTGGCGGAATTGGTTGTATTCCAACACCAGTTGACCCGACAACTAATAGACTAGGTCCTACCAAGGCCAACCGACCCCATAGCTATCTAAGATGTTTAAACCTCCAGAAGGGATCGAATTCGCTGTCAAGAGCAGAACAAATGGACAGAAAAGATGGCCCGAGAAGCTAGACTACAGAGCCGACGAGATTTTGCTGCCAAACAGAAATTTGCCCCATTGAGGCAATCCAGGGAGGAAATTCTCTGCACCTTGATCGAGTAGGGGAGGATAACAGAATTTCTACCACACCCAGATCCGCGATTAAAGTGTTTTGATCCTTCTAGATCCTGCCTCTACCATTCAAATGCTCTTGAATATGCCACAGAAGAATGTTGGGCCCTGCGACATTTAATCTAGAACTTGATTGAATCAGGAGAGCTGGAGTTAAATAACAAAGATGAGATCTTCTCTGAGGAAGAGATAAACTACCCTTGAGGACCGAGGAATTTGGAGGGTATGGTAGCGGTTATCCTTTGTATGGAAGGAACGTCTGGCGGACCCATAACCATCAAAGGAATATCTAAGCAGAGAAACAAAGCCACTCTCAAGATACCAACGCTGAAACCCTTGATGTTGGCTCCTTGGCCGCAACTTCCAATTCTTAGCCTGAAGAAGGTACCGTGGAATTACGGGGAAGGCATAAAATTGGCCCCCGACTGTACCGCCATTATACCTAGGGACAATCCATTTTACCTCCCGGGGCATTTGGAAAAATTGGCGACCAAGGAATTGGGGAAGGTATCGACTGGAAAGATCACAGAGTTCCTCCATAAGATGGGGCACGGGGAAGCAAGGACGGTGAATCAGTTGGAAGCTGAACCCCATCAAATATCCATCATGGATTTGGTATTAGATTCTGACGACCATCGTCAAATTCTAATCCAAGTATTGGAGGAAGCACACTTGCCCAAAACTATCGATACTGAAATATTTCAGCACCTAATCAACCATATAGTGGACAGTAATGTGATATCATTCACCGATGATGATATACTAGCCGAAGGAATTAGGTATCACAAAGCAATGCATACCACTGTCGTTTCATCAGGATATGTGGTAGGTAGCGTGCTAATCGACGGAGGATCGTCCTTAAACATCTGTCCGTAGGATACTCTAGAAAAGATGAAGATCAAATCGAACCGGATTCTAGAAAGCCTTGTGGTGGTACGAGCTTTCGACGGATCAAGAAGGGATATCGTGGGGGAGATTGAACTTCCTATGGAAATTGGCCCTTTCACTTTCAACATACCTTTCAAAATCCTGAAGATCACTACCGGGTATAATCTGTTGTTGGGACGACCATGGATCCATATGGCTGGCGATCCCTTCAACTCTTCATCAATAGCTGAAATATATCGTCAACGGCAATCTGGTGACTGTCTGTGCAGAACCTGATTATCCTGTACATGATCTGGGAGATATGCCCCTGATCGACGTGAATGAAGGTGTCGAGCCCGCCAATTTTCAAGCCTTCAAAATAAGAAATCCACGATATAACTTTATGGGGGCGCCGATCTTAATTCCCCGGATATCTCCAGAGGTGATGGCAGTTGACCAAGAGATGCTTTCCCGAGGACATCGACTAGGCCGAGGATTGGGGAGAAATGGCAAAGGAATCAGGAACCCAATCCGTATATCCACGCAGTTGGGAAAGGCTGGATTAGGATATTCTGGTGGATCCAAACGTCAGAATCCTCACAAGCACAAGCCAGTTAATTATCTTATTCACCTCAAGCCAAACCTCAGTGAAGCCGGATTTAAAGAACCATTAAAGAAGATCCCCGTCATTATCGCAAGTCTTCTGATTCCTAAAGTCAATCAGAGCGGACATCAGCAGGTTGGGGATGAAAAGCCTCTCAAGGATGCTGCCCGGAAGGCCAAAGACAAGAAGTTTCTGGAAGAGATTCAGTTGCAATTTATGAGCAGTTTTTGCCTTTCTAAAGAGGACCTGAAGAAGTCCAACGAGGCAGATTTGTCAAGTGATCAACCCATCCTTCCGGTCCTTAACTGGGGAAATGTAAACATCCCAAACTAGGATCCAGGGACCAGTTCCAAACCAATTATGTCCATCCTGGAAGACGCCGATGACTCTAGTAGCGCGTCTATCTCAGCGACTCCCTTGGATCTCATGACCAATAATTGGACGATCACCCCACAGATCGTCCTGAAAGGGTATAAACCAGGACGTGACCGCTGACAGGGAGCTCTACCTTTATCTATATTTATGTCTATTTTATTTCATCTGTAGCTTGTTATTGCTTGTTGTCATATTAACTGATGAATCTTTTTGTAATTGACGACTACTTGTATATATTTAGCAATCAAGTTTTTATCTCAGGTTTCCAAATTTATGTATTTCTAGCCACATCCATGACTTGCCAAATTTGAGTAATGATTACGATTTTGATATAGAATTGGACTTTGACTTAATGGGAATCGAGTAAGAGGAAGGGGATGATGACGAGGTGCCCGATGAAATCAAAGCATGGGTCGAAGATAAACCTAAATCCAACCTTGATCAAACCACCACCATAAATATCGGAACCCCTGACAATCTCCAAGAGATACAGATAGGGACCAACCTTCCCTCTAACCAAGAAAAAGAACTAATACAACTCTTAACCCAATTCAAGGATATTTTTGCCTGGTCTCATGAATACATGATAGGTCTATCCACTGATGTAGTTGTCCATCGACTACCAATTAAAGAAGTGTTCAAACCAGTCAAGCAAAAACTGAGATGGTTGAAACCAGAATGGAGCCTGAAGGTCAAAGAGGAAATTATCAAACAATTCAAAGCGGGAATCATTATGGTGTCAACATACCCTGAATGGTTGTCCAACGTAGTCCCAGTGCCGAAATCTGGGGGAAAGGTGCGAGTATGTGTAGATTATCGAGATCTCAACAAAGTCAGCCTTAAAGATGACTTCCCAGTGCCGTTCATCCACGTATTAATCGACAACGCTGCACAGTTCGAGATGTATTCTTTTGTTGATTGCTTTGCCGGATATCACCAGATCATGGTTGCTGAAGAAGACAGGGAGAAGACCACCTCAATTACCCCTTGGGGAACCTTTTGTTATCGAAGACTAGCTTTTGGCCTTACCAATGCTGGTGCTACTTATCAAAGGGCCATGATGACCTTATTCCACGACATGATGCACAAAGAAATCGAAGTGTATGTGGATGATATTGTTGAGTGGGTTTCATACCTGCGAATCGGTATTCGTTATAGTTTGGTTCTTGTTATTCTCAAGTAATTTTCCCATCATTTTACTAGGTTTTATGTTATTGTGTGCAGGAGATGAAAGGGATGTAAAAGGAGTTTAAAAGGACAATTTTCAGTACACTTGAAGGGTCCCGTGACTTTGGAAATAATTTAGAGACAAATTGAGCATTTATTGGACCAAAGGAATTAAACAAGTTGTTCATATTATGAGGAATTCGAGCTAAAAGGGCTGAAACGATGAAAAAGAAATTAATAATGTGGGAATTTATTAGTCATGAATAATTAAATCAAAATGGGCTTGCTAATATATTTAGCACCATGGAAAAGGGCCCACGGTTGGAGCAGCTGCGAAGGGAATCAACAAATCCATGCAAAAGAATTAGTCGGGCAGTGTGTTTACCCGCTGGGGTGGGCCCTTAAGCATAGGAACCCCCGCTGGGGCGGGGCAGCGTGCGGACAGCAGCTGGTCCTTTCCTACTTCAAGACGGATTCATGCAATACTTGATGATATGGAGGCACATGATATATAGTTTAGCACGCAAGCTGCTGAGTCCTTCTATTATTCGGATCGGGTGCTACAAGGAGAATAGAAGGCGGCACTTTATATTATGTGGGGGCCATAAGTATTGGATTGGGAAGGAATTTAATGCATGATATAAAGGGGAAACGTGCAAGCAGCTGATTATTACTATCCTAATTTGAATTGAACACGGATGCTGCACGAATAAGGAGATAAGGAGGGCTACACGTTACCTGTTACAAAAAGTGTGCATATATGTTATATAATGGGACTGAACCTGAAGTAAAAGGGGGGCGGGAGCTTAGTATAATTAGTATATATATACATATATATATATATATATATATATATATATATATATATATTAGATTGAGGGGGATGATTATTCTATTAGATTAATTAGTTTAGTTTTCAAAAGAATAATAAACCTTAGTTGAAAGGGGATCTTGGAGATTGAAGTTTATTGGAGCCATTGAAGATCAAGAGCAGGAGCAAGAGGGAGCTTGATGATTTGTTGACAACAGATTTATTCTCCACTCTACTTTTATTTCTATCTTTCACTTTGTATTCAATTGTGGATTCTTGATTTTAATTCAATGACAATGAACTAATTCTTTGTTTGAGATTACAATGGATCTTATTGTGTAGTTTATTTTAATATGCTTCGTTATCAATCATTATGTTCTATCGTGAGGATTGTCTATTGTGATTTAGACTTAATTGTTTAATTGATTGGCCATCAATTACCGTGATAATCTATATGAAATCGGAAGAGGAGTATAGATTTAGATCTGATCATGATAGCATGTGTTTGTGATTTCTGCATAGATGGTGATAGTAGTGTGCATACAAGCCAATCATGTATGATGATAAAGCACATACTTTGTAAATAATCTTATTTATTTATTAATAAAATATTTATTTATTAAAGGCATTTAATTATCTACATGGTGCTGTTTTTATAATATGTAAATAACCCATAGTTTTAAGCAATGCTTTTAGAATCATGATGTTGATCAAGCTAATGAGATCTAAATTCTTAGAAAGTTTTAAAACTAAAATAGTTCCCAATCGTGGGATTACTAAAAAGGGGATTAGTAAATCCGGATAGATTGGTACATATGTTGCTTGCTCATTGGATGAGGATGACTGATCTCATGGTCATTTGTGTGGAGACACTAAAGCAAGTATGTAGGTGCTTATTGGAGAATAAGTTCACTGAACGTGACTCGCTATGGAATACCTAATGGAGTTTTACTCTCCTGTCAATAGGAATTCCTAATGTGATAGTAGTACATGTGATCCTTGGACTTGAGATCATCATAGTATCTTGTATGTAACAAATTATACTTTGACTAATTCCTTAAGGCATTTTAAGGCATATATAGGGTATGCTTGGGTGTAATGAGTTACATATGGAGATAATGAATGATCAATAAAGAATCTACCACCTATAGTAAAAGAGGAGATATGTCCTATGTGATTCGTTAAATGACAACCCAGGAATCCTTGGTCAAGGTAGAATGAAATTATAAAGAGGTTTCTAATTTGCATTATTTGGAGTTGTGCATTTTCTAATCGAAATACATATGATTAAATAAATTAAGACTTGACAGTAAATCCATGTCTTATATTTAATTGGGACATTGTATGGTGGAAGGATTGAATTATACGGTAACTATTAACTCACAGGTTCTTTTATGATTAATGTTGAAATCTATATTATCTGGAAAGTCGTTGATCGCTAGGGAGGCTTATCCCTATTGTAGAATAAATGTTATTTATTTAAATAGATTATTAGTTTAATTTGTTTATTTAAATAAGATTAGAATTGTTCTAATTGATTTATTCACAACCGGTTTAATATGGAGAACCTAAAGGGTCACACCATAAAAGGAAGAAGAATTATTTAAGAAGAAAATGGCATGATAGTAATAATGCATTAAGTATAATTAATTTAATCTATGATGATAGAATAAATTAAATAGCTTAATGTTTATTATTTAATATTTTAGAAATATTAAATATAAATTAATAAGAGGAGTCTTATTAATATTATTATTATTATTATTATTTTAATTCTAAAGGAGTTTAGGAATTAATATAATATCAGTACTCTCTCTCAATCCTAATAAAGATTAGGATATATATTAATTAAAAGTAATTAATTAATTAATTAAATAAAACCCTATTCTAATTGGATTAGGAGGGTTAACCTAATATCTATATAAGAGAGTCTTATATCAGAAATAAGGGATGTGAAATTTTCCAAGAGTTGGGAGTACACATATTCTATAGAGATAGAAACAAGGGTTAAGCCAATAACCCATCTTCTTGAGTTCTTCATCTTCCTTGGTGGATCACCGTTAGAGGCCAAATATTTGGGTGGCTGACATTATTCAAGGGAAGGAGCCACTATCAGAGGAATCAAAGGAATCAAAGGAGTAGAACTTGTACCTGAGGAAGCTTAGATCTTCAAAGGTATAATTCCATGTTCTCTCTTTTCTGTTATTGATAACAAGCACAAAGCATGATCATGGTTATGGGTTTGTATAAATTTTGAAAACCTAGTTTTTACGCTTCCGCCCTATTTATGTGATTTGATTGCATGATTGCGTTACATACAAATCCAACAGTGGTATCAGAGCCTAACTTTGTGCTAATTATCAATTTTATAATTCCATGTATGAATTGATGTGAAAATTGGATCGTTTTTCTGGACAAAAATCGTTTTCTGCAAGTTTCTGCGGCGAACAGCGCAGCTGCGCAGCTGCCCAGTTCATTACTGGCGCAGCTGCGCCGGTCTGCAAAAACTGCTGCTTCCGTCTACCTGCGCAGCTGCGCAGCTGCGCAGCTCATTACTGGCGCAGCTGCGCCGGTACCTGGACAGACCCTGAAAATTGATTTTAATTAATTAAGTAAACTGTTTATTTAATTGATAAAGTTTTAAAATAAAGAAGTTTATTTTATCTGAAATATGATTTCAGAATGCTAAAATTAAAGGAGTTTAATTTGGATTTATTTTTGATTAAAATAAAAGAGTTTATTTTGTTTCAAAAATAAAATTTAGCAAAACTTTTGTCCATTAAATAACATCGATCCATATATGGAATAGCATTGTTATTCATGAGATGAATGGATATTTATTGATGCATATGTTGATGTGTATGATAATAAATGGGGTTGATTATGGACTATGACCATTGTGATTGGATTTTATTTTGGATGAATGCTTGAATGTATGGGTTTTATAAAATGGGGTCTGCGTACTTCGTCTTCTCTAGTTTTATTCTCGATGTAAATTCTATCTCCTTTCTATTTACTTCCCCTTGACTGCTGATCAAGGTTTCTATTTAATTTTAAATAGTTAATGTAATAGAGATAGTTAGAATTATTTTGAAGAAATTGGAGACCAAGGAGCGAGGAGCGTGTGAAGACCTGTTTGTATGGAGCCCGGGTTTAAATGTAATAGTTACATTTAAAATTTAAATTCTTGCACTCTTAGGTTTGACCTTTTGGTTCACTTGGTGGCTCTAGTGAACCAAACTAGAATAAAAGTCCATAATCAATCCGGGTAGAATATAGTATTCTATATTGCATGCTAAATATTATATATATTATATTTTATACAAACATGCTTCACATGTTTAATAAAATGACGCGTATTTTATATATATATGTGCATGCGCGCTTAAAAAGATGAGACAAATAATAACAAACCCCTCAAAGAAATAATATTAAGTCTGAAGCTTTCAAATGATATTTGGAATATCGAACGTCGCCTTCTAGCATGATTAGTTAATAGAGTATTAAATATTTAATATGAGTTTGTTGTGCTATCCACAAGGCGAGTATTGAATATTTAAGATGTTAATTAATCACATTTGATGCTTATCAAGAAAATTGAACGATCTAGTCTTGTTGTGCTATCCACAAGGACGAAAATTTTTCTTTTTTGAATTTATGGAAGTGCTAGGCTGGACTTAACTTAAATCATTTTAGTTCGGATGTGCACACACATGACCATTATGATTTAAGAGGCAAAATAAAAGGAGTTACATGGTGATGTAATTGACAAGAGTTGTCTACCTATTTATTTGTATATCGCTTGTTGTGCTATCCACAAGGTTATATACATTTGAAATGGGATCCTTAATCTCACTAGCAAATCTTTAATTAGATGTTGCCGAACTATATGAGTGAGGGTAGTATAGTTTGATGAAAATAGTGGGAGATACCAATTTAAAATAAAGACCTAAATTTATTTTGGTATGCAAAGTTAATAAAATGAATGTTTGCTAAAATGTTGTCTTTTCACATGCAGAATTTTAAAAATGTCAAAATCACTAATCTCACTACGAAGCATACTTGATGCAAATAAGCTTACCGGCCCGAATTATGAGGACTGGCTAAGAAATCTGAGAATTGTTCTCACTGCTGAAAAGATTTCTTATGTTCTAAATTCCACTATCCCTGAATCTATTTCAGAAACAGACTCTGAGGAAGAGATTGCCACTTTCAATAAGTGGCAAGATGATGCATCTGTGGCTCAATGCATCATGCTCGCATCCATGAATAACGAGCTTCAGCGTCAGCACGAAAAAATGGATGCTCCTGCTATGCTGCTTCACCTCAAGGAGTTGTATGGTGAACAGAGTAGGACTGCTAGATATGAGATATCTAAGGAGCTCTTCCGATATCGGATGACCGAGGGCACTGCCGTCGAGACTCATGTTCTGAAGGTAATCAATTTGATTGAACGCCTTGGACAGCTTGGGTTCGTCATGGATGGGGAGTTGAGTCAAGACTTGGTCTTGCAGTCACTCCCTGAGACCTTCTCGCAGTTTGTGGTTAATTTTCACATGAATAAGCTAGATGTCAACTTACCTGAGCTGCTTAACATGCTGAAAACTGCAGAAGGTCACTTCTCATCCAAGAAGAACCATGTCTTGATGGTGGATTCTTCCAATAAAAGGAAGAGGCCCAAGGTGTCTTCTGAAAAGAAGAAATCTAAGAAGGCTAAGGGAAAAGGGAAAGAAAAGGAGCAAAAGAAACCTGAACCAGCTAAAGGAATGTGCTTTCATTGCAATGAGCCGGGACATTGGAAGAGGAACTGCAAGAAGTTTCTAGCAGAGAAGAAGCTTGGAGAAGCTTCGACTTCCAATCAAGGCTTGTTTATGATTGAAATTAATTTTTCTGAAAGTCATAATTCTACTTGGGTATTGGATACCGGCTATGGTTCTCACATATGTAATACTGTGCAGGGACTGATCAGAAGTAGAAAGCTGAAAAAAGATGAAGTGATCCTACGAGTGGGAAATGGAGCAAAAGTTGCTGCATTAGCTGTAGGAACTTATTGTTTAGCAATGCCTTCGGGCAAATCCATTTATCTTAATAATTGTTATTATGTTCCGAATATTATTAAAAATATTATTTCAATTTTTGTATTGGATATGGAAGGTTTTGACGTTATTATAAAGAACAATGGTTGTTCTATTTATAAAGACGATGTTTTATATGGTATTGGAAATTTGCGAAATGGACTTTATACACTTGACTTACAAGAAAATATATTTCAAATTGAACAAATTAAGAAAAGGAAAAGAGATGATATTCATTATACCTATATGTGGCACTGTAGACTCGGTCATGTCAATGAAACAAGATTATCCAAGTTGCATAAAGATGGGCTCCTCGAGCTATCTAATTATGAATCATATCCAACTTGTGAATCTTGTCTCATGGGTAAAATGACTAAATCTCCTTTTAGTGGAAAAGGAGAGAGAGTTACAGAGTTGTTGGCATTGATTCACACAGACGTTTGTGGACCTATGACAACAAGTGCACGGGGTGGGTATTCTTATTTTATTACTTTCACTGATGATCACTCAAGATTTGGATATGTGTATTTAATGAAATACAAATCAGAATCATTTGAAAAGTTCAAAGAGTTCAGAAGTGAAGTAGAGAAACAAACGGGCAAGAGTATTACGATACTTCGATCAGATCGAGGTGGAGAATACTTAAGCAGTGAGTTTCTCAATTGTCTCAGAGAAAATGGTATAATCTCACAATGGACTCCTCCAGGTACACCACAGTTAAATGGTGTATCTGAAAGGAGAAATCGAACACTGTTGGACATGGTTCGATCCATGATGAGTTTTACCGACCTTCCAATTTCCTTCTGGGGATATGCCCTAGAAACGGCTGCATACCTACTTAACAAGGTACCTACCAAATCCGCCCCAAAGACTCCATATGAGATATGGAAAGGGAGGAAACCAAATCTTAAGCATGTTAAGACTTGGGGTTGTCCAGCTTATGTCAAAAAGTTTGAAAATGATAAGCTACAGACTAAATTCGATAAGTGTAGAATTGTGGGATACCCTAAAGAAACCGTAGGGTATTATTTCTATCATCCAACTGATCAAAAGGTGTTTATTGCGAAACATGCTACCTTCTTGGAGAAAGAGTTTATCCATGAAGGGGTCAGTGGGAGCAAGATATATCTTGAAGAAGTTCAAGAACCACAAGTTACCACGGACCAAAGTCAAGTACCTAACCAAGTAGAAGAACCTACTGTACCACACCCTGTTCGTAAATCTGGAAGAGTACCGAAGATACCTGAGAGGTATGGATTCGTTATAGAGGATAACGATGAGGTACACATCATGAATGATGATGATCCATTGAATTACGAACAGGCTATGAGTAATAAAGACTCAGGGAAATGGCTTGAAGCCATGAAATCCGAAATGGACTCCATGTATGAAAACAAAGTATGGTCTTTGGTTTCACCACCTGAAGGTATTAAACCTATTGGGTGTAAATGGGTTTTTAAGAAAAAGACTGGAGCAGACGGAAAGGTAGAGACCTATAAGGCCCGACTGGTTGCAAAAGGTTTCAAACAAAGACAAGGAGTTGACTATGATGAAACCTTCTCACCAGTAGCCATGCTCAAGTCCATTCGGATTTTGCTTGCGATTGCAGCTTACAACGACTATGAGATCTGGCAGATGGACGTGAAAACGGCCTTCCTCAATGGGAAACTTGAGGAGGATGTGTATATGACACAGCCAGAGGGATTTATTTCAAAAGTTGGAACAAATCAATTCTGTAAGCTACAACGATCCATTTATGGGTTGAAGCAAGCTTCTCGTAGATGGAACATTCGTTTTGATGAGACAATCAAAGAGTTTGATTTTATTAAAAACGAGGATGAACCATGTGTATACATGAAGGTTAGTGGGAGCGCAGTATCATTCCTTGTATTATATGTTGATGATATATTACTGATAGGGAATGACATTCCTATGTTACAATCCATTAAAATCTGGTTATCTAAAAACTTCTCCATGAAGGACTTGGGTGAAGCATTTTATATTTTGGGGATAAAGATCTATAGAGATAGATCTAAAAGGATGCTCGGCTTATCCCAAGGAACGTACATTGATACGATGCTAAAGAGGTTTAGCATGGAAGATTCCAAAAGAGGTCTCATGCCGATGAGCCATGGAATAAATCTCTCCAAGAAACAGGCCCCAAAGACACCTGAGGAGAGAGACCGTATGAGTAAGATCCCTTATGCTTCTGCAATAGGATCTATCATGTACGGTATGATATGTACTAGACCGGATGTTGCTCACGCACTTAGTGTAACAAGCAGATACCAGTCGAATCCAGGAGAAGAGCACTGGAAGGTAGTGAAAAAATATCCTAAAGTACTTGAGAAGGACTAAAGATATCTTTCTTGTCTACGGTGGGTCTGAATTAAAACTCGAGGGATTCACGGACTCAAGTTTTCAAACAGACCAAGATGACAGTAAATCTGTTTCAGGGTATGTGTTTACCTTGAACGGAGGTGCAGTGAGTTGGAAGAGTTCCAAGCAGCAAACGGTTGCTGATTCAGTGACAGAGGCAGAGTATATAGCTGCAAGTGAAGCTGCAAAGGAAGCTGTTTGGATGAAGAAGTTCATAACTGAACTTGGTGTGGTTCCTAGCATTGGAGAAGCAGTTCCCGTATACTGTGACAACACCGGAGCGGTTGCACAGGCTAAGGAACCCAGGTCTCATCAGAAATCTAAACACGTGTTGCGGCGATTTCACTTGATCAGGGAGATCATTGAAAGAGGAGACGTCACCTTGGAGCGTGTAGACTCTCAAGACAACATTGCAGATCCATTTACTAAAGCTTTAACACAACAGCAGTTTGATCGTCACTTAGAGAAGATGGGTATGAGATACCATGGCGATTGGCTTTAGTGCAAGTGGGAGATTGATAGTAGTGTGCATACAAGCCAATCATGTATGATGATAAAGCACATACTTTGTAAACAATCTTATTTATTTATTAATAAAATATTTATTTATTAAAGGCATTTAATTATCTACATGGTGCTGTTTTTATAATATGTAAATAACCCATAGTTTTAAGCAATGCTTTTAGAATCATGATGTTGATCAAGCTAATGAGATCTAAATTCTTAGAAAGTTTTAAAACTAAAATAGTTCCCAATCGTGGGATTACTAAAAAGGGGATTAGTAAATCCGGATAGATTGGTACATATGTTGCTTGCTCATTGGATGAGGATGACTGATCTCATGGTCATTTGTGTGGAGACACTAAAGCAAGTATGTAGGTGCTTATTGGAGAATAAGTTCACTGAACGTGACTCGCTATGGAATACCTAATGGAGTTTTACTCGCCTGTCAATAGGAATTCCTAATGTGATAGTAGTACATGTGATCCTTGGACTTGAGATCATCATAGTATCTTGTATGTAACAAATTATACTTTGACTAATTCCTTAAGGCATTTTAAGGCATATATAGGGTATGCTTGGGTGTAATGAGTTACATATGGAGATAATGAATGATCAATAAAGAATCTACCACCTATAGTAAAAGAGGAGATATGTCCTATGTGATTCGTTAAATGACAACCCAGGAATCCTTGGTCAAGGTAGAATGAAATTAGAAAGATGTTTCTAATTTGCATTATTTGGAGTTGTGCATTTTCTAATCGAAATACATATGATTAAATAAATTAAGACTTGACAGTAAATTCATGTCTTATATTTAATTGGGACATTGTATGGTGGAAGGATTGAATTATACGGTAACTATTAACTCACAGGTTCTTTTATGATTAATGTTGAAATCTATATTATCTGGAAAGTCGTTGATCGCTAGGGAGGCTTATCCCTATTGTAGAATAAATGTTATTTATTTAAATAGATTATTAGTTTAATTTGTTTATTTAAATAAGATTAGAATTGTTCTAATTGATTTATTCACAACCGGTTTAATATGGAGAACCTAAAGGGTCACACCATAAAAGGAAGAAGAATTATTTAAGAAGAAAATGGCATGATAGTAATAATGCATTAAGTATAATTAATTTAATCTATGATGATAGAATAAATTAAATAGCTTAATGTTTATTATTTAATATTTTAGAAATATTAAATATAAATTAATAAGAGGAGTCTTATTAATATTATTATTATTATTATTATTTTAATTCTAAAGGAGTTTAGGAATTAATATAATATCAGTACTCTCTCTCAATCCTAATAAAGATTAGGATATATATTAATTAAAAGTAATTAATTAATTAATTAAATAAAACCCTATTCTAATTGGATTAGGAGGGTTAACCTAATATCTATATAAGAGAGTCTTATATCAGAAATAAGGGATGTGAAATTTTTCAAGAATTGGGAGTACACATATTCTATAGTGATAGAAACAAGGGTTAAGCCAATAACCCATCTTCTTGAGTTCTTCATCTTCCTTGGTGGATCACCGTTAGAGGCCAAACATTTGGGTAGCTGACATTATTCAAGGGAAGGAGCCACTATCAGAGGAATCAAAGGAATCAAAGGAGTAGAACTTGTACTTGAGGAAGCTTAGATCTTCAAAGGTATAATTCCATGTTCTCTCTTTTCTATTATTGATAACAAGCACAAAGCATGATCATGGTTATGGGTTTGTATAAATTTTGAAAACCTAGTTTTTACGCTTCCGCCCTATTTATGTGATTTGATTGCATGATTGCGTTACATACAAATCCAACAGATGGAATTCATGATTCGTGTTTAGGATAGGAATATACCTTTACGCCATATGTAATCTTATAAAGAACTTGTGCTTTAAATCCTTTTAAATTGTAATTCACATAGAGATACAGTAGATTAGTTAATGAGGGTGTCTTGCTTAATTCTATCATCTGTGGATTTAAGTGAGTATAGGTATTATGCATCGAGAGGTGATTTTATCTGCTTTAGTGTTCTTGATTAACAATTCAGGATAGAGAATAATTGATGACAAGTGTGTTAACTTAAATGAAGCAATAAGTGATGTTGTGATCTTAAATCTCCGTAATCTTAATTTAACTAGTGGTAATTAGTAGTAGTTTAATATACTTTGAAATTCATTCGTTTAAATAAGATTGAGTTGGTTATGGGTTAGTACTTGGTGATTCTTATTAAATAATTTATCGTGGGAACGATACTTTACTTTCACTTTATTACTTATTGACCACGTATACTTGCGTGTTGTGCGTAACTAGATTTCACCCAACAAGTTTTTGGCGCCATTGCAGGGGAATTAATTTAATAATTATTTACCTATATTAATTTCAATCAAATTAGTCTTAATTTAAATATTTTTTTTATTTTTAATTCTCTTCCTATATTTCTCTCTTTTCAGGTACCATGGATGACTTTGCGTACCAATGGCCATACACGAACATGACTCAACCAAGGGAAACAGGGATTGATGGACTTAATACATTTTCTGTAGTGCCAATACAAATTGAGGCAAATTCAAAGACGTTGGAGGTTATCGCAGCCCAACGGCGTCGAAGGATGGCAGTTACATGTGATTATTGTGCTGGCAACCATCAAAGTCATCAATGCACCGTCAGTTTTGAATCGGTACAATATAGTGGTGATTACCTCAATAACTATGTGGATCCTAACTATCACCAAGATTGGGGGTGTCACCCGGATTCTTCATGGAGCTACAATTATGAAGACCAATACTACGCTCCAAATCCATCATACACACCGGAATTTTCATGTACACTTCCATTGCCACAAGAAGAAAATTTAAGGCTGGTGGAAATGTTGTCCAAGTTTATAGCGTCGAATGAGGAGATGACGATTAATCAAGCGAGGGAAATTCAAAATCTTGAGAATTAGATGGAGAGGGAAATTCAAAATCTTGCAAATCAGCTGGAGCAAATGACCAAAGACGTAAACAACCTTCCTCCAACCACTTGGCTTTATTATAACGACCCCAAAACTCATACAATATAATTCTCATCCTCGATCATTAGCAATACATCTTTAATCTATTTTTACATCATTATTCGATATTAAAATAACTAAAAATGCGGAATATTTAAAATTTTTATAAACTTTCTTTCTATATTGCCCTGAATCGCAACCTTAACATTACAAATATTTGATTCAATTCTATTACATGAATCGCTACAACGAAAGGACTATACAAAGTCTGACATCACTAAGCAATATCCATTATACGTCGGATAGCTCAACTTACAACTTAACAATTAAGTTACAATGAAAACATCAACTACAATTTCAAATTTAACAAAATTAATATTCTTGAACATTGATCTCTATAAATCACTTAACACGTATCTTTACCTTGCATCCTTGACCTGTAAAAATGGTTATTTGCAAGAGTGAGCTCGACAGCTCAGCAAGATCTAACAGTTTTCATGCATCACATAGCACATAATTAACATGCTCAACATTAAAGTAACATGACATACATGCTTTAATCACATAACAAATATAAAGATTGAGTTCCTTACTCAATTAACATTATTAAATCAATCAATGTAGTCATAAATTGACTTTAACATTTCATGCTTGCAACATATACAACATAGCATACTCTTTGCAATACAATTTAAAACATTTCAATATATCATCAAGTTCACATAGAAAATAGGAACCGAAAGACTTGCCTTGATCGTTATTTACCAATAACAGTTTAACAGCTTACAGATATCTGCACTTCACGTGCCCTACACAATTATATAATCATTCACATAAACTATTAGTCACATAGCAAAGCATATTAGTTGTAATGTAAACTTTACTCTACATCTCATAACCCTTCCTATTATCAATACACAATGTTCAACTTGATTGTGTTAACTATCGACTTATATTTCACTATATTTCTTTTTCGTAATATTCAAAATTTATTCAAGTGTTTTAATCTTGCTAGGTCTAATTATTGGTTTTATACTAACCCCATTTTATATCTTATCATGTTCATTTCATTAGAATCGAAACACTATTTAAGTGTATTACCACATTACACGGCGTTTCGACGTTTATACGTCACACGCCTAACTCGCCTCTTTTGCATGTGCTTTGCATGCTCCTAGATTGGGTTACATTACTCTATAATGTTTCATTCTTATTAAAAACATAATATTAAATAAGGTCATACACACTCGTTGCGGCGTTGAAATGCTTGCACGTCCGTATGCCAAACTTGCCTATTCGAATGCCCAAACGACACGCATTTGCGCACGCTTAGCACGCCCAACCGAATTGTCTAATACTCAAGGGTTAATGCTAAGTATCATTATAATACCTAATAGTCATGTTATGACAGTTAGAACATCATTTTCCATGGTCAGGACCATTACATGTGCTTACGTGCATGCCCGACGCCCCCCGATTGCCTTCAAAAACACATCAGTCCCACAAATAACCGTTTTGACCCTAGGTAACGACCTCAAATTGAAAAAGTTAAAGAATGAAAGTTGTAGGTCTACTCGTGGTCGTTCCGGATCATCTTGAATCGTCTCAATCGGAGTTCGTATGAAACAGTTATGGCTGTTTTACCAGAGGAGGTCAAAATAGTCTCGGGCTAACTTTTCCTCCCGGCGCAGCTGCGCCCCAACCAGCCTTGGGGGCAGCGCAGCTGCGCCCCTGGCAGCGTGTTACGCGACTTTTTCCTCCAGTATGTTGTTCTGACGAATTTTCTAACCCATTCCTCCTTCCAATCATCATAAATCAAGCTATACACATCCAATTGAGTCCGTTTTCGACTCTATGGATTCGTAATTCATAGAACTACACATCTACATGATAATTATAACACTTCAAAAATATTAACAATTCCTTTTAAGGGTTCCAATTCAATGTTCATGCTAATTCTTCATGTTTTACATATATTTAGCGAATTCAATCACTACGAATTCGTTATACATCCATTTTGACTCGTTCAACTTGGGTTATTTTTATTTTTTCGAGTACTATCATGATACATCATCAATTTTCATTCTAAAATTCAACCAAAACACATAAACCCATAAGAACACAAATTCTCCATTAGAAACTTGTTTTTACAATACTTTGATTTCTGAAAAATCGTTTATAGTATATATGTAAGGGATTGCAACATCTATCAATTCATTCATAAAAACTCATGAACACGTTATGTATATATAATCATGTATATACCAATTTTCATAGAAGTTCAATTAACATAGAACTAACAATGAAAAATATAAAACAAACTCTTTAAAATACAAGGGTTCAAATCATACCCTTAATGCTTAGTGAGGAAGAAGAGGGTGAGGTTTAGCAATGACTCTCTCAAGGCCTTCCTCCTTTCCTCTTCTTTTTCTCTCTTCTTCTTCTCTTTTCACTCCATCTTTCTCTGTGTTTTCTCTCTAACATATACTAACCTTTTTCTTTGTTTTAGACTTAGGTTTAGAATAAGAATTAACGTAGTTTTTTTACAAAACGTAAACTGATATCATATATATTATATGTATAACTATATAATATATATTTAACTCCCAATTAAATCATCCTTTAATACCATAATTGCATTTAATATATATAAGTTACAACATTTGAAATTTAAAAAGCCCTAAGGCTTGTTTGGCAAAACAAGTTATTTTAAAAATAGATTTTTAGCAGTTAAGGTCATGTTGGGGTAAAACAGTTTTAAAACAAAAGTAAGGGCCTTGTTTGGAAAAAATCATTTAAAAACTCTTCTCTTTATTTTAATAAATCCTTTTAACACATACTTTAATGTTACTCTTTAATTAATTAAATCTTAACATTCTAATTTAATTAATTAAAAGTCTAACATCAATTAAGCACATAAAATTGTCACATAATTACAATTAATTGCTAATTATTATTGCATGTAACACTCATCACATTACTCATCTAATTTAATTATCTCAATTCAATTAGAACTATAGCATACAATCATTATATCAATTAAATTAAATACTAAATATTCATTTAATTAATATACTACACTTAATTACATTACTCCATAATAATCACATAATTATTTATTTAACTCAATAAATAATTCAATTAAAATACTTATTTACTCCAATAAATATTAAAATTAATATTTAAATTATCTTCACATAGATTCACATATTTCACCATATATGACACGTATTCACATACTTAAACTCAAACATCAGATAATAAGAATTTTATTTATTAAATTCTCATTTATAAATTCTAAAAATCTGGGATGTCACATTCTTCCCTCCTTATAAGGATTCCGTCCTCGGAATCACCGAAACCCTACCTTACTCAGGTTTTCATCAAATTTCTTTAAAAACATTTATCGTTGAATAACTTCAACACATTACATTAATATAGGTTTTATATTTCCTACTACATTAAGTTCTTCAACAAATTCTAGGTTTTATTTCGTAACCCTAAATTAAACACAATTATGTTTCAAATAATATATATTCTCTAACTCGTTCATTACTACATACTCTACTCGTAGAATTCATATACTACATAATTCACCATCTATAATTATTCGGGTTATCACATTCACCCATTCTTCTAAGAATTTCGTCCTCGAAATGTTTATTAATCTTCATTCATTCAATCTATCAAAGTAGATTTTACGTTAATCTTATTCACTAACTTGTTGCGTTTAACAATTATTTCTTTCTAAGGAATATCCTTCTCGCTACATTCTCCTTCAGAATAATAAGAATCTTCCTCAATTGCTCAATAATTGGGAAGCGATATAAATAACCCAGAAATTTAAAAGATTCCAATAATGCTGAGTGGTCACAAGACCATGAACTTCTTTCTAGGTTTAAAAGTGCTTCATCCCCGGTACTTCACACTATAAACCGCATTGGTACTCTAGGTGGCTAGCCTATCGTACCCCTACGTCGGGCCCAAACGTAGTACATCGTAACGACTATATGAGTTACCTTCGGAACTATAGTCTCCGATAACATGTCCCCCCTTTTATAGGATTGTTCAACTCAGCTTCTTAACATTTGAATCCGCACCAAAATAATTTGGTTTGGCATAGTTTGATCAAGAACGCTCGAATTTCATAAACATCTTTCAATATTCGTCTAGCTAAATCAAGTAGCATAGACTTCTAGCAAAAATTCGGACATCAATCGAAATATATATATATATATATATATATATATATATATCCTTAACCAACTCAAAATAACAACTATAACGACCCCAAAACTCATACAATATAATTCTCATCCTCGATCATTAGCAATACATCTTTAATCTATTTTTACATCATTATTCGATATTAAAATCACTAAAAATGCGGAATATTTAAAATTTTTATAAACTTTCTTTCTATATTGCCATGAATCGCAACCTTAACATTACAAATATTTGATTCAATTCTATTACATGAATCGCTACAACGAAAGGACTATACAAAGTCTTACATCACTAAGCAATATCCATTATACGTCGGATAGCTCAACTTACAACTTAACAATTAAGTTACAATGAAAACATCAACTACAATTTCAAATTTAACAAAATTAATATTCTTGAACATTGATCTCTATAAATCACTTAACACGTATCTTTACCTTGCATCCTTGACCTGTAAAAATGGTTATTTGCAAGAGTGAGCTCGACAGCTCAGCAAGATCTAACAGTTTTCATGCATCACATAGCACATAATTAACATGCTCAACATTAAAGTAACATGACATACATGCTTTAATCACATAACAAATATAAAGATTGAGTTCCTTACTCAATTAACATTATTAAATCAATCAATGTAGTCATAAATTGACTTTAACATTTCATGCTTGCAACATATACAACATAGCATACTCTTTGCAATACAATTTAAAACATTTCAATATATCATCAAGTTCACATAGAAAATAGGAACCGAAAGACTTGCCTTGATCGTTATTTACCAATAACAGTTTAACAGCTTACAGATATCTGCACTTCACGTGCCCTACACAATTATATAATCATTCACATAAACTATTAGTCACATAGCAAAGCATATTAGTTGTAATGTAAACTTTACTCTATATCTCATAACCCTTCCTATTATCAATACACAATGTTCAACTTGATTGTGTTAACTATCGACTTATATTTCACTATATTTCTTTTTCGTAATATTCAAAATTTATTCAAGTGTTTTAATCTTGCTAGGTCTAATTATTGGTTTTATACTAACCCCATTTTATATCTTATCATGTTCATTTCATTAGAATCGAAACACTATTTAAGTGTATTACCACATTACACGGCGTTTCGACGTTTATACGTCACACGCCTAACTCGCCTCTTTTGCATGTGCTTTGCATGCTCCTAGATTGGGTTACATTACTCTATAATGTTTCATTCTTATTAAAAACATAATATTAAATAAGGTCATACACACTCGTTGCGGCGTTGAAATGCTTGCACGTCCGTATGCCAAACTTGCCTATTCGAACGCCCAAACGACACGCATTTGCGCACACTTAGCACGCCCAACCGAGTTGTCTAATACTCAAAGGTTAATGCTAAGTATCATTATAATACCTAATAGTCATGTTATGAAAGTTAGAACATCATTTTCCATGGTCGGGACCATTACATGTGCTTACGTGCATGCCCGACACCCCCCGATTGTCTTTAAAAACACATCAGTCCCACAAATGACCTTTTTGACCCTAGCTAACAACCTCAAATTGAAAAACTTAAAGAACGAAAGTTGTAGGTCTACTCGTGCTCGTTCTGTATGATCTGGAATCGCCTCAATCGAAGTTCGTATGAAAACGTTATGGCTGTTTTACCAGAGGAGGTCAAAATAGTCTCGGGCTAACTTTTCCTCCCGGCGCAGCTGCGCCCCAACCAACCTTGGGGGCAGCGTAGCTGCACCCCTGGCAGTGTGTTACGCGACTTTTTCCTCCAGTATATTGTTCTGACGAATTTTCTAACCCTTTCCTCCTTCCAATCATCATAAATCAAGCTATACACATCCAATTGAGTCCGTTTTCGACTCTATGGATTCGTAATTCATAGAACTACACATCTACATGATAATTATAACACTTCAAATATATTAACAATTCCTTTTAAGGGTTCCAATTCAGTGTTCATGCTAATTCTTCATGTTTTACATATATTTAGCGAATTCAATCACTACGAATTCGTTTTACATCCATTTTGACTCGTTCAACTTGGGTTATTTTCATTTTTTCGAGTACTATCATGATACATCATCAATTTTCATTCTAAAATTCAACCAAAACACATAAACCCATAAGAACACAAATTCTCCATTAGAAACTTGTTTTTACAATACTTTGATTTCTGAAAAATCGTTTATAGTATATATGTAAGGGATTGCAACATCTATCAATTCATTCATAAAAACTCATGAACACGTTATGTATATATAATCATGTATATACCAATTTTCATAGAAGTTCAATTAACATAGAACTAACAATGAAAAATATAAAACAAACTCTTTAAAATACAAGGGTTCAAATCATACCCTTGATGCTTAGTGAAGAAGAAGAGGGTGAGGTTTAGCAATGACTCTCTCAAGGCCTTCCTCCTTTCCTCTTCTTTTTCTCTCTTCTTCTTCTCTTTTCACTCCATCTTTCTCTGTGTTTTCTCTCTAACACATACTAACCTTTTTCTTTATTTTAGACTTAGGTTTAGAATAAGAATTAACGTAGTTTTTTTACAAAACGTAAACTGATATCATATATATTATATGTATAACTATATAATATATATTTAACTCCCAATTAAATCATCCTTTAATACCATAATTGCATTTAATATATATAAGTTACAACATTTGGAATTTAAAAAGCCCTAAGGCTTGTTTGGCAAAACAAGTTATTTTAAAAATAGATTTTTAGCAGTTAAGGTCATGTTGGGGTAAAACAGTTTTAAAACAAAAGTAAGGGCCTTGTTTGGAAAAAATCATTTAAAAACTCTTCTCTTTATTTTAATAAATCCTTTTAACACATACTTTAATGTTACTCTTTAATTAATTAAATCTTAACATTCTAATTTAATTAATTAAAAGTCTAACATCAATTAAGCACATAAAATTGTCACATAATTACAATTAATTGCTAATTATAATTGCATGTAACACTCATCACATTACTCATCTAATTTAATTATCTCAATTCAATTAGAACTATAACATACAATCATTATATCAATTAAATTAAATACTAAATATTCATTTTATTAATATACTACACTTAATTACATTACTCCATAATAATCACATAATTATTTATTTAACTCAATAAATAATTCAATTAAAATACTTATTTACTCCAATAAATATTAAAATTAATATTTAAATTATCTTCACATAGATTCACATATTTCACCATATATGACACGTATTCACATACTTAAACTCAAAACATCAGATAATAAGAATTTTATTTATGAAATTCTCATTTATAAATTCTAAAAATCTGGGATGTCACATTTATGACATGGATGACGAAACTGACGGAGAACCTGAACCAAATCTGCGCCTGGATGAGCCACGAGATATCAAAAGTGTGGACACAAATGGGGATAATGAAATGGAGGTCGACGAAGATCTAAAGGGGTCTCCACCAAAGATCAAAGAGTCAGTCAGATTTGCAAAACCCTGCCCTCTTGGTAGTCATGTCGTCGGCGAAGCTCTTTATGACATAAGAGCGAGTACAATTTTGAGGCCATGATGGGACGAGAAAGAGAAGATAGATGAAGAGCCCATTGTGTGTGACAAGCTTCCAAGCCCCAAAGTGATCACATACACAATGGAGAAAACACCTAGCTGTTGGACCTTCTTCATGGAGATAATACCGAATAAGAGCATGCTAGGTGATTTTGATGCACTGGTCATCGCGTGTGGGAACCTCCCAAAGGATTATTTGCTACTAATGGTTGGAGGGTTCCTCAACTTCCTAAGAGGAATTGGATAGCGTTGACCAAACAAAGTCCGGCTGAATGACTATAAATCAAGCACTTATTGGGAGGCAACCCAAGTTTAATTTTTAGTTTTTGTTTTTGTTTTAGGATTTTCAATTTTTTTTAGGATCTAATAAACTTGCTTCTATCATGTTCACAGGTAAGTCAAGTCCAACTCAAATGTGGTGCCCGATTCATTCCAATATGCCTAGCATATTCGTCAGACTTAGCAGACAAGGAGGAAAATTGCTATATTTTCATGAAAGTCCTCTCGTTTAATTTTTCCTATCTTAGCCATTGAGGACAATGTCTGTTTTAAGTTTGGGGGTATTTGATGAGTGGGTTTCATACCTACGAATCGGTATTTGTTATAGCTTAGTTCTTGTTATTTTCAAGTAATTTTCCCATCATTTTACTAGGTTTTATGTTATTGTGTGCAGGAGATGAAAGGGATGTAAAAGGAGTTCAAAAGGATAATTTTTAGTACACTAGAAGGGTCCCGTGACTTTGGAAATAATTTAGAGACAAATTGAGCATTTGTTGGACCAAAGGAATTAAACAAGTTGTTCATGTTATAAGAAATTCGAGCTAAAAGGACTGAAACGGTGAAAAAGAAATAAAGAATGTGGGTTTAAATTTATCAGTCATGAATAATTAAAGCAAGATGGGCTTGCTAATATATTTAGAAGCATGAAAAAGGGCCCACGGTTGGAGCAGCTACAAAGGGAATCAACAAATCCTTGCAAAAGAATCGACCGGGCAGTGTGTTTACCTGCTAAGGCGGGGCCTTAGAAATGGGAACCCCCGCTGGGGCGGGGCGGCGCGCGGACAGCAGTTGGTCCTTTCCTACTTTAAGACGAATTCATGCAATACTTGATGACATGGAGGGACATGATATATAGTTTAGCACGCAAGCTGCTGAGTCCTTCTCTTATTCGGATCGGATGCTACAAGGAGAATAGAAGGCGGCACTTTATATTATATGGGGGCCACGAGTATTGGATTGGGAAGGAACTTAATGCATGATATAAAGGGGAAACGTGCAAGCAGCTGATTATTACTATCCTAATTTGAATTGAACACGGATGCTGCACGAATAAGGAGATAAGGAGGGCTGCACGTGACCTGTTACAAAAAGTGTGCACATATGTTATATAATGAGACTGAACCTGAAGTAAAAGGGGGGCGGGAGCTTAGTATAATTAGTATATATATATATATATATATATATATATATATATATATATATATATATATATATATATATATATATATATATATATATTATATTATATTATATTAGATTGAGGAGGATGATTATTCTATTAGATTAATTAGTTTAGTTTTCAAAAGAATAATAAACCCTAGTTCAAAGGGGATCTTGGAGATTGAAGCATATTGGAGCCATTGAAGATCAAGAGCAGGAGCAAGAGGGAGCTTGATGATTTGCTGACAACAGATTTATTATCCACTCTACTTTTATTTCTATCTTTTAATGTGTATTCAATTGTGGATTCTTGATTTTAATTCATTGACAATGAACTAATTCTTTGTTTGAGATTACAATGGATCTTATTGTGTAGTTTATTTTAATATACTTTGCTATCAATTATTATGTTCTATCGTGAGGATTGTCTATTGTGATTTGGACTTAATTGTTTAATTGATTGGCCATCAATTACCGTGATAATCTATATGAAATCGGAAGAGGAGTATAGATTTAGATCTGATCATGATAGCATGTGTTTGTGATTTCTGCATAGATGGAATTCATGATTCGTGTTTAGGATAGGAATATACCTTTACGCCACATGTAATCTTATAGAGAACTTGTGCTTTAAATCCTTTTAAATTGTAATTCACATAGAGATATAGTGGATTAGTTAATGAGGGTGTCTTGCTTAATTCTATCATCTGTGGATTTAAGTGAGTATAGGTATTATGCATCGAGAGGTGGTTTTATCTGCTTTAGTGTTCTTGATTAACAATTCAGGATAGAGAAATAATTGATGAGAAGTGTGTTAACTTAAATGAAGCAATAACTGAAGATATGATCTTAAATCTCTATAATCTTAATTTAGCTAGTGGTAATTAGTAGTAGTTTAATTATACATTGAAATTCATTCGTTTAAGTAAGATTGAGTTGGTTATGGGTTAGTACTTGGTGATTCTTATTAAATAATTTCTCGTGGGAACGATATTTTACTTTCACTTTATTACTTGTTGACCACGTATACTTGCATGTTGTGCGTAACTAGATTTCACCCAACAGATATCATCGTAAAGTCCAGACAGGCTGATGACCATTGCACCCATCTTCGGAAGTTGTTTGAACGACTTCGCAAGTTCAATTTGAAGTTAAACCCAGCAAAATGTGCTTTTGGTGTGAAATCCGATAAACTGCTGGGATTTCTTGTGAGCAACCGGGGCAATGAATTGGATCCTGCCAAAATCAAAGCCATCACGGAAATGCGTGACCCAAGGATCGAAAAGGGAATTCGAGGTTTCCTTTGAAGAATAAACTTCATCAGCTGGTTTAAATCGCAGTTGACAGCAACCTATGAACCCATTTTTAAACTGTTAAGGAAGAACTCTTCGGGAAAATGAAATGAAGACTGCCGAAAAGCTTTCCACACCATCCAGAAGAGGTTGATTGAAGAACCTATTTTGGTACCCCTGAGGGATGGAATTCTGTTGTTCATGTATATCTCGGTCAACTCCAACGCTATGGGTTGCTTACTGGGGCAAAAGGATGACATTGGGAAAGAAAGAGCAGTCTATTATCTCAGTAAACGCTTCAGTAGCAGAGAACAGAAATATACCCTGATAGAAAGAGCCTGCTGTGCATTAGCTTGGGCAGCTACGAGGTTACAGCATTACCTACACGGCCATACCACTTATCTCGTATCGAGGATGGATCCTTTGAAATACATCTTCAGCAAGCCGATTTTGAACTGTCGTTTATCCAGGTGGTAGTTAATCCTTCAACAGTTCGACATCATCTATGTAACCCAAAAGTCCATTAAAGGGCAAGGGATTGCGGATCACCTGTCGGCTGCACCAGCAGCGGGTTTTGAGCCTCTGGAAACTTATTTCCCGGAGGAGGAAGTGATGATTGTTCAATTGATCGATAAGGAGGATCAAGGTCAATTCTGGAAAATATATTTTGATGGCGCATCAAACACTGAAGGCGCAGGAGCTGGGGCAGTCCTGGTATCTATTACGGGAGATCAATACCCCGTGGCAACCAAGTTGCATTTCAACAACTCCAACAATACCGCAGAATATAAAGGATGCATTGGGGGGTTAAAACTGGCTCAGTCCATGGGAGTAAAACATTTAGCGGTGTTTGGAGATTCGGAGCTAGTCATCAGACAGTCTACCAGGGCATACACCACCAAGGAACTGCATCTATTGCAGTATCATCGATATGTCCTCAGATTGGCAGGGGAATTTGAAGACATTGCCTTTATGCATATCCTCCGGAACTGAAATGATTTTGCCGATGCATTGGCCACATTAGCTTCACTGATGAACCTGTCAGCAAAAAGGGGAATGCCTGTCATCACTTTCACTGTGCAGAATACACCGTCAAATGGAAACAATGTAGGGGAGATATAAGATGAGATAGCACCTGCTGGACCACCTTGGTACCACCATATTAAAGAATATTTGCGGGATCAGTCAACCCCTGAAGGGATGAGTCAAGCCGCGAAGAAGCGAATACAAAAAATGGCCATGAATTTCTACCTAAGTGGAGATGCTCTTTATAAGAGAGACCCAGGTTTAGGCCTTCTGAGGTGTCTAGATCGAGATCAAGCCCAGCGACTTATGAATGAAGTACATGGTGGAGTATGCGGAGCACATATGAGTGGACCTCTACTTGCCAAGAAGATTCTGAGGACAGGACACTACTGGATATCCCTCAAAGCAGATTGTGATGATCATGTCAAGCCTTGCTATCAATGCCAGATCCACGCCAACATTATTCATGCGCCTCCGAATTAACTACATTTCATGACATCACCATAGCCTTTTTCTATGTGGGAAATGGACGTGATAGGATCAGTTGAGCCTAAAGCCAGTAACGGTCATCAATTCATCTTCACTATGATTGACTACTTTACTAAGTGGGTGGAAGCAGCTTCTTTCCCCAAGGTCACCAAGGAGGTCATCATTGGTTTTATTAGGAACAACGTCATCTGTCGGTATGGACAACCCGAGGTTACCGTATTAGACAACTCGAAGAATCTGAATAACGAGATGATGAGGGAACTGTGCAGTAAGTTCAATATCAAACACCTCAATTCGGTTATTTATCGTCCAAAAATGAACGACGCGGTGGAAGCGGCTAATAAGAACATCGAGAAGATAATGATGAAGATGTCAGCAAATCACCGAGGATGGCTTGATCTATTGCCGTTAACCCTACATGCATACCGGACGTCGACTAGAACCTCGACTGGGGCAACACCCTACTCACTAGTATTTGGTCTGGAATCATTGAGAGTGATGATAGATGCCCAGATAGAGGAAAGCCAATGGATACGAGATCGATAGGATCAATTATCCCTGATTGATGAAAGGAGAGTTGCGGCTATCTTCCACGGTCAACTCTATCAGCAGCGAATGTCCCGATCTTATAACAAGAAGGTGCGACCTCGAGAATTTAAAGAGCATGACTTGGTGCTGAAGACGATCATTCTGGGCCAGGATGCAGCTAAAGGAAAATTTGCCCCAAATTAGAAAGGACCCTTTCTTGTCAAAGCAATCCTATCGGGCGGAGCTTTGAAATTGGAAGAGATGGACGGTGAGGAATTCCCGTAATTGATCAATTCCGATTCGGTGAAACGGTATTATGTCTGAGACTCCTTTTGCTTTCAAACTGAAATACTTTGTCTTGGTAAAAAAAAAGAAAAAAAAGAAAAAGAAAAAAGAGAAAAAAAGAAAAAAAGAAAAAAAAAAGAAAAAAAAAGAAAAGAAGAAAAAAATATATCAAGTCTAGTTTTTTAGCTCTGAGCCTGAAATACGAAAGACCTGATCTCCTATCTGTGGGAGTACGTAGGCAGCCATTTATGGTGCGGTCTAACCCTTGAAAAATCAAATCAGAATTTATCAACTCAAACCAAAAACATCAAAATCCTATCAAATCAAACTCAAACCCAAATAAACCCCTTTTTAAATGTCTGAGCCTGAACTACGAAAGACCTGATCTCCTATCTGTGGGGGTATGTAGGTAGCCATTTATGGTGCGGTCTAACCTTCGAAAAACCTAAGCACTTTCCTATTATTCAAAATCCTAACCCATACAGAAATCAAAACCTTATCCATAAAGCCCACCCAATTGATGGCTCATGCAAAAAAAAACCTAGCGACATCTCAACATCACTCCCGCTGAATCTGATGCCACATGACGAGGCCAGTTTTATGTCGACATAATAAATCATGCAGCAAAAATGGTAACAGTGGACAAGGCTAGACATGCTCAAACGAGGGAAGTGAACTGAACTTGTTTCTTTTTATATATACAACTGTTTAGAATACAAAAGTTTATTCTAATCTATGACAAGTGATAATGACAAAGTCTATACAGGGAAATAAAATAGAGCCATAAATCGGCAGTAAGACATGCCAACATAGCCAGATATCTAGCAGTCTCTGCAGTCGGGGGAGCATCTCTGAGCTCATACTCTAGTATCTCAACTAGTCTCAGCATCTCTGCTACCATACGAAAAACCTCCTCCTGACTCTGCACTACACCCTGTACGTGACCAATGAGTCCATCTGAGAAAGTCTGAGCCGTATCTCTGTCAACGAGGGCCTGGTCTCTAGAAGCACGGGCTGCGTCTCTCTCAGCGATAGCAGCATCCCGACCTGCTACGGTGGCATACATCAGAGCTCGAGCCTGATCCCTCTCAAAGGTCACCATGTGAAGCTGTCTCTCCATCGCCTCCATGGAAACTGAGGCTGAACGAGGGACAGTGCTCACTAGAGAAGCTGTCAACTCTGCAAATAAAGCATCCTCAGTCGGAGATATAGGATCCTCTATGGGCTCCTCACCGTGTATGGATCAAACATCATCCCCGGATAGAGACCCTATCTCAATCGGGTCTACCATGTCTGGTGCCAAATCTGACTCCAGCCAAGCTGAATACTCTGCAGATCGACCTGGATGGTAGTCTCTGAACTCCGCTGTCTGTCAATGAGATCAGAATCCATAAACCCGAGCCAGATCAGCCTCGGTAACTGAGCAGACGGGGAAGCGATAATCCTCAGTCCCCTCAAATGCATTGACCTCCTGGTACTGATCAAACTGACCCATCACCGCCAGAGGATGATAGGTCATCACACTCCTCAAACCCGCCAATGGAAGGAAATCCAGGTCGGCTACATGGGTGATGAAACTCAGAAAGGAGTAATAACCGGAATACATAACCATCGCAAAAGGCTCCTCCATTGAACCCAGAAATGAAGTCCAGGACGCCTCATCGACACATGAAGTCAGTCCATATGAGTAGACCTGAGATAAGCCATGTCCAAAACAAAACCCGTGACGACAAAGCCGCCCGATCGGTTTGAGGTGCATTATCAACCAGATGAATAGAAGCACGGGGCTACCTCTGAACTCCTGATCCCCAATAGTATGGCAGATAGAAGATGATATCAATGTCTCTGCTAGGATAAGGGGAAGTATAGTAAAATCATCTCTGAGAGCCCTAACAGCCATCGACATCGCCACATCCAGATGGTCAGTATAAAATGGCATGTATAGGTAGGCTATGAGGCACATAACCAGGGCGTCCACTCTGGCAATGTGCCATCGCTCCTCTGAAATGGCAAAATTGCTATGATAAACGGCAAAACTATCAGCAGAAGCGAAGTGACCGATCATAAAGTCCATGAAGATAACGTGGCTACCACCCACCTCGGCCAATACAACTACCCTCCTGAATCCAGTCATCGTCATGAACTAGCGGCGCATATGGCCCAATGCCATCCGAGCACATAGCCCCTCCATCGATAATCCCGAGATGCGACCATACTCCTCCAAAGTAGGAGTCAACTGGGCTGAGCCAAACTGGAAGACGTGGTGCTCAGGAATCCAATACCTGAATATCCCGGCAATAAATCCCTCTGGAACCTAAAAGGACAATAGAGACAGGGAGTGGCCTAGCATGTGGCTGACGGTGACACAGTCATCATAGGGCAACTGGTTATACCAAACCCTCAAACTGGTAGCTATAGGGCTAGGCTGAAGGTGATCCAAACACACCACAACAGAGGATGACATCTGTAAAAACTGTGTTAATAAGACCATACAGGGGTCCATTTCTATCTAATCATTTAAATATATCTGAAGTATGCATCATAACAAGTGATAAAATAGCATGTGCGATGAATAAATAGAAAGCATCCTATATAGATATTTACCAAGTACATTAGTTTCATAAACATCACTGTCATACCAATGATACATGTGAAAACTAAAAAAATAAAAAGTATATGATACTGGGGCACAAACGCCCAATGACTAACAGATGACCTATGGGCTGGCCTCATCAAAAGCATCCAGGAAGGTGGTGGTATCATCAAATTGGTCAACCTAGGGCCGTCTACCTGGAGTGGGCATATCCTGCTGATCCGGGAGATAAGGTGTCTCCTGCATATTCGGGTGACAAGTAAAAGGATCATCCCTATCCTAAAAGCCACCAATACCTGAGGGTCCAGCACCATGAGAGCCACCACCGCCTGGCGGTCCAGCCTCATAACCTTTTACAGCAAAAGTACTAGCTAAGGAGGGGTCCAAACCATTATAACTACAGTATGCCGACAGCTGCTCCAACTGAAGTCTCAAATCAGCAATCTGAACCTGATGAGAGGGCTCCTAAAAATATGACATCCAGTCCTTCATCATAAGGGATCCTGGAACCATATCTCCCAAGAACTGGGTAGCCCGGTTCTGAGCTTCTATCGTGTGTGGCCCCCACCAAGAGATAAAGTCCCCATAAATGATCGAACCGTCGGACAAGTGAAAACCATCATACCCCATAGTGGGAATCGATGCAGCTGACGAAGATAAAGGCCATAAGCGCTAAGCTGGAGAAAGAAAAAGAAGGCGAATCTCCCCAGTGATACATCAAAAAGAGCGCTCCCCGAGGTAGAGCTCCCAACCTCCATCAAAAAGGAATGGAATCCGGCAAGTAGATAAATGAAACTCTGGCCCTGTCGGCAAACCATCCTCAAATCCCTCATACAAGTGCTCTCTGGAATATGGGATCCACACTATATCCTCAGCTACCAATGTCTCCAACTGAAGATGGGCATGGGTAAAGCCCTACGCGACCGAGACCTCCGACAGAGTAGACTGATGCCATCTACGTCCCCGTGGATAAGTGTTCAAACCCAAGACAGATATGGGGCGAAGACATGGAAGCCTCTTATAAGCCCAATACTGTCAATGCAAAATAGCCCTCCATTAGTTGTTGGAAGAAGATAAACCAATCAAAAATCAAACAAAAGAAATTCGGTCAAAAGGAATTACCAAAAGAAACGGGTAGAATCCGACGCAGGAGTCGGTAACTCGCTCGGGTCGCAGTCGTATCCCATGTAGGAAGAGAGCGAATGTAAACGATCCCTAATCGTAGTCCTCAATGCGGTCTAGGTCTCGAACGGCCCCTACCAAGATGAAGGGAATAGTGGAGGAGTTGTTTATAATGAAACAACCCCTTAGGATGGTCAGGAATAGACGCCGTAAGATGCGATCCCTCTCCGCTAAATCGACAGGCAACTGTTGCTGCAGGGTACCTTGAGCAGCGTCGACGCTCAGGCTCCCCGACCGAATACTGTGAGCCTTGAAAGCCCGCTCCTGCAAAAAAAATCCTAGGAGGATACGCACCGTGGTTGAAGTAATGGTCATCTCCAAGGGCACTCTGTCCCCGGTAAACTCTAAACCGGTGATGTACCTCCAATCCATAGGAGTCATCACAACTTCGCACTCCAGCAGATGGAGAGACTGACTCTGATGAAACCATAGCTCAGACAAAGCTCGCATATAGCCCCAAGGGCAACGACGGGGAGAAATGGTGAAGCAAGCCTCAAATCCCCAAGAATCCATAACCGCCATGTACTCTGGATGTAGCGAGTGGTATAGAGTGTATATGCTGAACCATTAACCCTGGGCTGGTAAACTCCGGAACCTGCGCGACCTCAAAGTTAAGAAAACTCGTCGATGTCAGAAAGGAGAAATGAAAATAAATTAATCACGTACCTCATTCACCTGCAAGTGAATGGAGGGATGGCGGTTCAGATCCGTACCCAGCAAATCAGGGACAGCTACCTCAATGCCAGGAAGAAATCTTGGCGTAGCGGTGGGTTGAAGAGAAACCTCAGGCTCAGGGATATCCTCCTCATCCACGGGAGGATGGTCCTTGCCACCAGGTTAAAACATTGGCTCCGTCAATCATTATACCCATCTGATAATTCGGGGAACAGGAACGTCAGAAGGAGCTCTCTGTTGTCGAACTCCAGCTGAAATCCGCTGGGATATAGAACGACTGGGTCCCGCAGAATCCATGTCTGAACAATGAGTTCGTAGGAATCAAAGCCAAGTCAGGTATATTGTTACCCTTTTCAAATTTCAAATTAAATCCATAAAATATAATTTAGGTCATCACATCATGCATGTCCTACATGTGCCATTATATGTGTACGTTATTTCAATCGCATCCTAGCATATCTATAAATATCTCTAGGACTCTGACGTTTGGCTCATGAATTTTTTTTTCCAGAGTCTCCTCTATAAAATGGACTATCCACATGCCCGAAGCATGTATTAAATCACCCTATGAGGGTATACCATCACAACCAAGCATGTAAACATCAATTTAAACGGGTATTCTAACACATGGATATAATGCATGTCTAGATTAACTGATAAATGATAATATACGCATTTATACGATGATTTGTAAGCATACATTGCATCATAAACATGTTTATCTAGCTATCTATGCATACATGTTAGATATAATGCATTTAAGGAAGGAAATACAGGTTTTCACGAACGAAAACACGAAAAAATGGAGTTTAGACGTTACCCGTAGTACGTAGAAGAGTTGTACGGTGGCGGATCACTCCAAATCAAGCCAGAATCGAGTAAATGTGATGTGGGGCTCGGTTTTGTAGAGAGAAAACAAAGAATTTCAAATGGAATGGGTGAAAATGAGGCCTCCCAAGGGTATAAGCCCGATCACGGGCAGCCTTGACCATAGTTGCTCCAGCCGCAACCATCTATGCGGCTGCTACATGTGAGCCTCGCGACCTCTCGATTGATAACGTGATGTCTGAAACGTGTTATTTTGGGTTCAGAATGGTTACATTATGTAAGATGATACCTTTCTGGGACAGTTTTAAACCCCGAAAACCCTAAAAAATCATCCGAAATAGTAGAAGTTCGGCAAAGATCAAAAATCTCGACGTTGAACGCCGAAAGACTAGAAAAACAGTCAAAATCAAGACTACATCTCAAAATCCACCGGCAACGAACCAATGAAGGCGTCGGCTCGACCCCCGACAATGCAATCCACCGGCAACAAAACAGTGAAGGCGTCGGCTCGACCCTCGATGATGTAATCCACCGACAACGAATCAATGAAGGCGTTAGCTCGACCCCCGACGATGAAATCCACCAACAACGAATCAGTGAAGGCATCGGCAAATCCCCGATGGTGTAATCCGTTGACAACAACCCAATGCATGTCGGCAAATCCCCGACGATGAAATCCATCGACAACGAATCAGTGCAGGCATCGGCAAATCCCCGATGGTGTAATCTGTTGGGAATTGCATATTCAAATTTGATATTGAAAGTAAATATAAATGCTTAAGTGTAAAGTCCTTCAATGATCATATGTACACGGACTTAGATGATAGATGAAAATTGTTAGGTTGATCTGAGCTTTAATGTTTATCATTTTATAAATGAATGTATAGAAGAAGGATCAAATCTGTTAGGTTGATCTACTTTGAGATGTAACTGTTAGGCTTAACAGAATCGTAGTCTGTCGAAAGCCAGTCTGCAAAAGCCAAGCAAAGATTCGTGAAGCTTAATTGAAAGTATTAGAGAATCGTAGTCTGCCTTGAAAGCCACACTGAGAATCGTGGAAAAGATCTGAGTGCCTGCCGAGCCAAGCCAAGAAACGCAGTATGCTCTCAAAATCTTGGAGTCTGCAAGACAAGCAACCAGGAATCGTAGTGTGCCAAAGAGCTTAAGAGAAATCGTAGTGTTCTCTACGATCAAGACTGAGTCCAGCCTGTGCAAGCCAACACACAACGATTCTGGTGCAATGACTATGATCGTAGTGTTCCTCCAGTCAGCATCAAAGTTCGTAGTTCTGATGAAGGGAAGAAGAGCAACAAATGAAGAAATGTTTATAGTCGTTGACAAATTGATGGTCCCAATGATTCTATATTCATCCTTAGTCCAAATCGAAGAAGCGTATTGAAGAAGCTAAGGAAAGGACTAAACTGCCTGCTGAAAACATCTTTTCAGGTGTTAGGTGAGATTGCAGTTTGCTGTGTCAGTGGGCCAGTCGGCTGTGCAGCAGGAAAGCAGGATGTCAACTGCACAGAAATGTCTGAAGCATTTAATGCTGCAACGGGATAATTCAAATGAAAACATTTTGAATGACCCTTTTATAAGGAAATCAGACAAGGATTCAGAAAGTAAGCAAGTCAACAAAAAGAAAGAATATCAAGAGAAAAGCTCAAAAACACTCAACGATCAACTCTACGATCGTAGAAGAGGAAAGCTTGCTTCGCTACTCAGTTCTTCAGAACTGATGCTTAATTGCAACTGAACAGCACACCCCAGAATACAACTATCAACTTAAGTGAAGTTCCAAGTCAGAAGGACTTGAAGAGTTCAAGAGTGAACTAAGAGAAGTACCAAGTCTGCTGGACTTGAAGAGTTTAAAAGTGAACTAAGAGAAGTTCCAAGGCTGCTGGCCTTGAAGGAATCTAAGTGATTCAAGTTGTAAGAAATATCCTTAGTGGATTTCCTACTCAGTGGAGTAAAAGAGTGGACTAGGGGCCTTGTGTGCTCTGAACCACTTAAAATTGTTGCGTCTCTTTGTCTCTCATTAACTGCCATAACTTCTATATCTGTTATAATTGATATAACTTCTTATCAAACCATAACTGCAATATCTTAAAGGGGGAACAAACATACATTCCGTTGTTGTCAGTATATTCAATACTGACAAAGTATTTTAAACAAAGAAATTTTAAAATATCTATTCAACCTCCTTCTAGATAACTAATGTGCCTTTGAGAACTAACAATTGGTATCAAAGCATGTTCTCTCAATTAATCATACAAGCTTGAGTAGATCCAATGGCACAACTGATAAGCGAGACTAAGACAGGTGGAGGAAGCAAGCCACCAATGTGCAACAGAGACAAGTTTGCCAACTAGAAAGTTCGGATGCAAGCATACATGGATTTAATAGATGATGATCTATTTGAAACTATATTTAATGGGCCCTATATACCAACAAGGCTTGCACCAACTCCAGAAGAACCAAACAGAGTTGTGGTCAAGGTTAAATCTGAATGGATTGACAATGAAAAGAAAGATGTACAACTAGACAAAAAGGTTAAGAACATCTTGTTCCAGTCCTTAGAAGATAATCTGTTTGAGAATGTGGTCAACTGCAAAACTGCTAAGGAAGTATGGGAAGCATTGCTCATCATGCATAAAGGAACTGAAGAAGTCAGAGAAAACAAGCAATCTCTATTGAATCAACAGTATGAGATGTTTGCCCATGTTCCTGAAGAAAATGTCATTTCCACTTATGAAAGATTCACACTGCTACTCAACTCTCTCAGAGCTTATGGAATGACCTATCCAAACAAAGATCTAATCATCAAGTTCATGAGGTCCTTACCAAGAAGGTGGGATGCCAAGGCCACTGCAATCAGAGAGTCAAAGAACCTGCATGAGATGACTGTTCAACAACTCTACAAAAATCTTCTTACCTACGAACTAGAGTTAACTCAACGAGCAGAAACTCTATCTGAAGGAAGAAAGAAGGATAAAGGAGTTGCTCTCAAAGCAAAAGAAGAGATCTCCAAAGCTCATGTTGAAGATGAATCTGACTCTGAGGAAAATGATGATGATGATGAATGATGAAGCTGTAATGCTGGCCAGAAGATTTAGAAGGTTCATGCTCAAAGGGAGAAGCAGCAAACCTAAAAGATTCAACAATAGCAGTAGTCAGGAGTAGATCAATGATCTATGCTACAACTGCAAGAAGCCTGGTCATTTCATTGCCAACTGCAATAAACCTATCAGAGAAGAGCTGAAAAGAAAGTCAAATCCAAAGAAGGAGCTCAGAGGCTACAAAAAGAATAAGAAGAAAGACAAAGGTCTTGTAGCAGGAAGTTCATGGAGTGATTCAGACAATGACACCAATGCTGAGTCTAAAGATGATGAAGCACCTTAAAAAGCTAACCTATGTCTGATGGCCAAAGATGCACTCAGCAGGAAAAATGCTGAAGCAGTCATAGACAAGGTATTTGACTTCAACTCTCCTAATATTGATGATTTAAGAACTGGCATTCGTGACATGTCAACTGATCTATATCAAAATATGAGATAGTTAAGAGTTCTATCTAAAGATTACTCTAATCTTCAAAAGGAGAAAGAGAAAGTTCATAAAGAGCTGGAAGCAGCTCTACTAAGTTCTGACTCTCTCTCTCTAAGTTTGAAGCTGAGAATAAAATCTTGAGAGAGACCAATGAACTGAGCATATAAAGAGAGTAAAAGCTAACCTCTAAGATTGAGGAGTTAGAAAAGACTATCTCTATATGGAATAGGTCTTCTTCATCCATGGATTCCCTGATCTCTAGTTAGAGAAGTGTCCCTGACAGAACAAGTTTAGGGTTTGGGGAATCTATCCCAGAACCAAGTGTGGAAAAGGTTAAGGACACTAACAATAACAGTGCTTCTAATCTAAATAGAAGCATTGTATTTGTAAAGTCCACACAGAAGGATGAACCAGTGCAACCTTGCTCTTCTGATCCAAGTAATGTCCCAAGACATAACGGATCACATACTGGCCTAGGGTTCAGAAAGGTGAAGAGTGACTCAGTCACCACTGTCCAACCTCGACGAATCGTAGAGTCAAGTAAAATTGACTCCACGGATCAACCTAGAAGGAATCGTGGTGTTGAGGTTTACTCAGCACAAAACGTGAACCCCAAGGCTGCATGGAAAAGGAAGATGTTATATATGGGTAAGGCTAACAAATACCCACACAAGTCCAGATGGAGAAAGAATCCACATATACATACAAACATGAATTATATTAGATGCTTTCCATGTGGAAGATTCAGTCATAAAGCTGCATTATGCTTTCATAACACTGTGCATAGGAGGCCCAAAGTCAAGCTGATTTGTGTTCCCAATGGTACTAACATTGAAGGACCCATGCAAGTCTGGTTACCAACATGAAAGCTAAAACTGTCTGCAGGAAATTAGCACCACGATTACAACATGGTATCTTGACAGTGGTTGCTCAAGGCATATGACCGGGAACAAAGCCCTCCTGTCAAACTATACAAAGAAGAAGGGACCAACAGTTATCTTTGGAGATAATAGCTCTGGCAAGATAAAAGGCTATGGCTCAGCTGGGAATGGAGTGGTGACCTTCAGCAAAGTGGCTTTTGTAGATGTACTAAAGCATAATCTTCTGAGTATCAGCCAACTCTGCGATAAAGGCCATCAAGTCGCATTTCTCAAAAACCAATGTCAAGTCAAAGATCTGGAGACATAGTCTATCAAGCTGACCGAAACCAGAGAAGGAAATGTTTACACTGTTAATCTTGCTCAACTAAGTTCTAAAGAGATAATGTGCTTTCTTGCTAAAGCCACTAAAGAAATAAGTTGGCTCTGGCATAGGAGGTTATTACATCTCAACTTCAAGAGCATGTCAAAGCTGGTTTCCAAAGATCTTGTAGCAGGCTTACCTAAGTTCAGCTTCATCAAGGAAAGACCATGTAACGCATGCCAGCTTGGAAAGCAAACAAGGAGCTCGTTCAAAGGCAAAGCAGTCAACTCAATTGATAGTCCCCTACAATTACTTCATATGGATCTCTTCGGGCCAATCCCAACTGTGAGCCTAGGAGGAAAGAGATACTCATTGGTTGTAGTTGATGACTTCACCTAGATTTACATGAGTGTTCTTTCTTACTTCTAAAGATGAAACAAGCTCCCAACTGATCAAGATGTTCAAGCTGGCAACGAATGAAAAAGGAAAGACTATCAAAGCTATAAGAAGTGGTCATGGTAGAGAGTTTGACTTCTCAGAAATGGATCAGTTCTGCTCAGACAATGGCATCAGCCACAACTTCTCAGTACCACAAACTCCTCAGCAAAATGGAGTAGTTGAAAGGAAGAACAGAACACTTATAGAAGCAGGAAGAACTCTACTAGCAGCAACTCATCTGTCTGAATACTTCTGGGCAGAAGTCATCAACACTGCGTGCTACACACAGAACAGATCTCTTGTACACTCTACGTTGAAGAAGACTCCCTACGAGCTGTGGAAAAGAAGAAAGCCAAATAGTCAGTTACTTCCATGTGTTTGGCTGTTCATGCTACATTCTCAATAATGGAAAGCAATATCTGACTAAGTCCAACCCAAGTCAGATGAAGGAATCTTCCTTGGATATGTCACAGACAGTAAAGCTTATAAAGTGTTCAACAAGAAGAAACTAAGTGTTGAAGTCTCGATCCACATCATCTTTGATGAAATAGACTCGGACAAGTCTGCACCACAAGACACTACGATTGACGATACAGACACTACGAATGAGGTGGTCAAACCTAACACTACGACCGTAGTTCCTAAAGGAGGAATCGTAGTGTCCAAAAAAGAAATCGTAGAGAGAGCTGCACCAGACGACGATTCTGATCAACAAGAACCAGAAGTCAATCTTGAAGAATTCAGAAAAGAAGGCACCAGAACTGATGTTCCAACAGGGAACAGGTGGGCAAGAGATCACACTCAAGACCTGATCATTGGTGATCCAACTGCCAGAATCAGAACAAGATCTGCAACACAGAATGAATGTTTCTATTTGAGTTTTCTGTCTCAAATAGAACCCAAGAAGATTGAAGATGCAATGATGAATCAGTTCGAGAGAAGAAAAGTCTGGAGACTAGTTCTTAGACCAAAGAATCACCCAGTCATTGGCACCAAATGGGTCTTCAGAAATAAGGTGGATGAAGATGGGGTGATCACAAGGAACAAAGCAAGACTAGTGGCCAAAGGTTATTCTCAAGAAGAGGGCATTGACTATGATGAGACCTTTACACCAGTTGCCAGACTTAAAGCAATCAGAATATTCCTTGCATTTTCTACCCACATAAAGTTCAAAGTATTCCAGATGGATGTCAAAGAGTGGATTCCTAAATGGTGAACTTCAAGAAGAAGTATATGTGGAACAACCCCCAGGTTTTATCAATCCAACCCTCTCTAATTATGTCTATAGATTAGACAAAGCCTTATATGGACTTAAACAAGCACCAAGAGCATGGTATGAAACACTAACTAACTTTCTTATTGAAAAAGGATTCACTAGAGGTAGAGTAGACACTACACTATTTCTTAGGAAGCACAAAGATAAAGTTTTACTAGTTCAAATATATGTAGATGATATTATCTTTAGTTCTACTGATGAAAATCTGTGCAATAGATTTTCCAAGCTTATGCAGAGCAAGTTTGAAATGAGCATGATGGGTGAGCTGAACTTCTTCTTTGGACTGCAAGTGAAGCAATCTGATGAAGGTATCTTCATTAACCAAGCCAAGTACATCAAAGACTTACTTAAGAAGTATGGCATGGAATCAGCCTCTCCCATTAAAACACCAATTGCTCCAGCAACTAAGCTTGACAAAGATGAGAAATGTAAAAGTGTTAACATTACTCAATACAGAGGTATGATAGGCTCCCTTCTCTATCTAACTGCCAGTAGACCAGATATAATGTTTGCAACATGTATATGTGCTAGATTTCAAGCAAATCCTAAGGAATCACACTTAACTACTATAAAAAAGATTTTCAGGTATCTTAAAGGTACACCCTACTTGGGTCTATGGTATCACAAGGAGTCATCCTTTGAACTGACAGGATATTCAGATGCTGACTTTGCAGGATGTAAAATAGATAGAAAGAGTACCAGTGTCACTTGTCAACTACTAGGAAATAGACTAGTGTCCTGGTTCAGCAAGAAGCAAAACTCAATATCAACTTCAACAGCTGAAGCTTAATACATTGTTACAGACAGCTGTTGTGCTCAAATCATATGGATGAAGAACCAACTAGCAGACTATGGGTTTGATTTTAAATCTATACCTGTACATTGTGATAACACAAGTGCTATAGCAATTACACATAATCCTGTCATGCATTTTAGGACTAAGCATATAGAAATAAGATATCATTTTATTAAGGATTATGTATATCTTTGCAATAGATCCCTACTAAAAATCAACTAGCTGATGTGTTTACTAAACCCCTAGATGAATCCAGATTTAATAAACTGATAAGTGAGTTAGGAATGTTCAATTTGCAACCATAAATTCTATGCTCTAGATTGGTGCTAACCATGCAGATATAAAGGCTAAGTCAAAATTGTAGAGATGACTAAGAAGAGACTACGATCATACAGTGTTCCAGACAAGGAAAGAAAGCTCACTACGATGACAGTACTACCAAGCTCAAGCAACCCTTCTGATAAGCGCCTCAGGGACAAACCTGACCCTTAGTATACGTCAAACAGGTTGGCCCTTCCTGAGCTACCTTAACCTGAAAGGGATGCTATCTCAGATTTCTTCAGAAATCGTAGAGTCATTGTCATAGAGCAGATCTAGCTAAAGAACTCCACAATCGTGGAGTGGTTATCGACATTCATAGTCTTCCCACAAGGACTCACTAGCTCAGGGGGAGCTAAGGGCAGAATCGAACTTTCCACATGACTTAAAATCCTGGAGTCCTGCAGAACTCGACACGTGTCCCACTATGAAAAACTTAAGGAGGGAAGTTATAAATCAATTTTAAACTGTCATTTGTCAGTTTACTTTTTGAATTCCAAATGCCTATCTCTCTCTCTCTCTCAAACGAAACCCTAAGTTTCAGAAAGCTAAGCAAATTTGTTCGTCTCATGATACTCAATCAACATCAATGGATGCTTCCAAAGTTATTTTGGGTTACCAACTATGCTTTGATGAGTTCGAAGATGCTGGTCCAGAAATCCACAAAGTTCTTTCACTACTGAAAAAAGCTGGACTCGAAGAAGCTCTAAGCACCAGCACCCTGATTTATACGAAGCTGGTGAAAGAATTCTAAAGCAATGGAGTTATTGACGGAGATTCCATCCTCACCAAAGTCAAGGGAGTGCAGATTCGACTCAACTCTGAAAGCATAAACCTAGCCTTAGGTTTCAACAATGAAGGTCTTCTGTCATTCGAGAGAATCAACTTCCACGAAGGTCTAAAAAAGTTACGCCACTCAAAGATTAAAGAAAAGAGTGGCTACAAGAAGAAGGAGTTTCCCAAGAAAATGAGTTCCTTGCTAATATTGTTGGAAAATGCATATGTTGCTAGGGCTCTGGCCACGATTATGTCAATGAGAAGCAACTGAAGCACATAACAGCCATCCGATACAGAGTTCAACTCAACTATGGAGCTTTACTGATGGAATGGTTTGGGAAATGGATGGAAAGCCCCAAGAAGACAAAGAGCACTATGAAGATGCCCTATGGAAGGTTTATCAGCATCATTCTAGAAGCTACTCTGGGGGACAGGATTGAAGACAAAGAAGGTGTTTCTATAGTTCCTAATAAAAAGCTGACTCAGCAGTTGTTCCTGAATTGGAAGAGAAATCCTACAGAGAATGTGAAGATGATGTCTACAACCTCATCTGCTGTGAAGGAAGCTGAGGAAGATGAAGAGGTAAACCAAGAAGAACCTGTAGCTCTGGTTAGAAAGAGCAAGGGGAAGAAGAAGGTGAATGAAGGTATGCAAGTAGTTGAGGAGCCCCAAGGCTCAACCACTAATGCACCTCATGTAACGATTGAGATTTTATAATTAATTTCAATATTTATTGAGATAAATAAATATTTTATGTGATTTATTTATTGAGTTAAATAAATAAATTATGTGATTTATGGAGTGATTTAATTAAGTGTTATATACTAATTAAATGAATGTGTAATATTTATTTAATTAATATTAATGTTATACTATAGTTCTAATTTAATTGAGATAATTGAATTAGATGAATTATGTGATGAAGTGTTACATGGATTATAATTAGCGAGTAATTATAATTATGTGGCAATTTTATGTGATTAATTGATGTTAGATTTTAATTGATTAAATTAAATGATTGATATTTAATTAATTAAAATGTGACATTAAAGTATGTATTAAATAATTTGTTAAAATAAAAGAAAAAGGATTTTAAATGATTTTTACCAAACAAGGCTTTGCATTTGTTTTAAATCTATTCTACCAAACATGGCCTTAGTAATAATAACCTATTTTTTTAAAATAATTTTGTTTTGGCCAAACAAAGCCTTAAGGCTTTTTGAATTTTGAAACTTATGTAACTGCTAAATTAATTAGGCTAATTAGTATTAGTTAGTACGCGTATTATATTATATTACGTTAGTTCTATACTACGTTAGATTAATCCTAAGTCTAAACTAAGAGCAAAGAAGAAAAAAGAGAGCAGAGGAAAAAGAGAAAGCAGAGAAGAGTTGGAGAAGAAGAGAAGGAAGAAGAAGCTTGTGAAGGCTAGAGTGAATCTTTGTTTTCTTCTCCTATCACCGAAAGGTAATCCATAATCTCTACTTTCATATTTTCAAAACTCGATTTAAGTTTCATGTTTTATTCTCTGTGAAAACTAAGTTTTCATGTAACAGCGTAAACATGGATGATATATATATATAGGTGGTGTTGTTCATGGTGAATTATATGGTTATCAATGATTTTCAGAAATTAAATTACTGTAGAAATATATTTTAACAGAAAATTCATGTTTATATAAGTTCATATGGAATTTCATGAGTTTATATATTATGGGTGATTTTACATTGAGAAATTGGTATATGTTAGTATGTTGTTTAAAAATTTTCTATGATACTACCTTGAATCATGAGAATAAAGCATGTGTTATAAGTTGAATTGCTTAAGAATTTGATTACAGTGACTTATTTTGGAAAATATATGAGTTTTCATGAAAATGGCCAAATTGGATTTTTAAAACTTGTGATTATCATTGTTTAAATGGTTTTGTGTTGTGGAAGCATGTTATATATATGTATAATTGCATAGGTATGATTTATAATGTTTAAGTTACTGTAAATATCCATTTGTTGGCTTGTATGGGTTAATCGGTGAAGCAGAGTAACGTGGCTGTCTGCGTCTGGCCGAGTTGCTGCGCAGCTGCGCCGGAAGCAAGGCCAGGAGCAGCGCAGCTGCGCCGCTTGTCCTTCCCAGATCCTTACCCTGCGCAGCTGCGCCGGTGCCAAGGCCTGTGGCTGCGCAGCTGCGCCGTGCACAGTGCAGTGGCAGTGAGTTTTAGTCAAGTGTGCAGTGTGTTGTTATGTTTCCATTACATTATTGCTAAGATAATGAGCATGTATCTAGCTGCTATAACATGTGTTAACATGAAGTTGATAATTTCATAATTCGAGAAAAAGAAAGTTTTGAAAAAACTAATATGGTATTTAAATTATAAACTATAATTGTTTAATTGTACAATAAGTTACTTAATTATAATTTATTAATTATAATTAAGAGTAAATATTTAATTTAAATTTTAATTTTTGTGAAATTATAATGTATAGAAGTTCGTTTATTTTAATCAATTAGATGTTAATTTAAATTATAATTTATGTAATTATAATTTAATAAATGCATGTTTAATTATGGATTATAAATTGATAATTTCATGATTAATTATAATTTGTGTAATTAAATGCATGATGTGGTTTAATTGATTATAATTATTATAATTTGTTTATAATTATAATTTGATTAAGTGTTTGAATTATAATTGTTTAATTATAATTTAGTTAAATATATAATTGATTTAATTAACTATGTGATAGTTGATTATTATTATTAGAGTGAGTTAACCATGAGGGTTAACCACTTATGTGAATTAGTTACGTGTTAACTAATTTAGATTATTGTGATTGAATATATATATGTAGGAAGTATTAAAGTACGTGAATTGTGTTAAGTAGCTTGCGCTTGAGGCAAGTCTTCTAAACCTTAAACTCGTTAATTTTAGGCAAGTTTTCTAAACCCTAATCTTGTATAATTTCTTGTGTTCATATATTCTTGTTAAGAATGTCCTTTTCTATTTCTGTATTAGACAATTGTTTATTTAATTAAAATGATCTTAACTTATTGTTCAAGTAAGATCCAGTTATTATTTTAAATGCTTTAAGTTGATTCTAAAGCATATGTTAATTCATAATTCTTTATTTATGAATTATTGGAAGTCGATTCAACTAATCCTTAGTTGATGAACGTGAATTCTAAATTACCCTTGTAATCTTATCCAAACCAAACTTTCTTTGGTGCGGACTTGAATTCAAATTACTGAGTTGAACAACCCTATTCACTAGGGGAGGTTACTACGCATTAAGATGTTTGTGCACAATACATGGTACGAAGGGCTGATCCCCCTAAGTACGAGTTAAGGTCCATAGTCTTATTGACTGTTAAAGGTTTAAATAGAAATATTTATAACCTAGGACAAGAGTTCAAAGGTCTTATGACACTCAGATAAATTCTATATTCGAATTTTAATGTTGATAGAGAATTATTATTCAGTTCTTTATTGTTGAAGTAAGCTAAGTTATTCAGATTTTTTTTAAGAATTCCTTTCATGTATATATTATTGTTAAACTCCAGTGAGCTGTGGTTTGCTCACTCTTGCATTAAATAACAATTTCAATTAAGGTTGATAACGCTGATGCTCCGTCTACGAGTAAGGCAAGGGAAAGCAAAGCAAGTGAAGACTTGTTTTTATTTAATTGAGAATGATTGTAATAATTGAATGTTATGTTTTATTTCCGCACTTTATTGTATTCATTTCAAGGTTAGAGTAACCCTGGGATTGATATGGAGAAGGTTGTGACCCTTGTTTTAAGGGAGATTTTATTAATAGTTGAATAAAGGTTGTAATTTATTTTAAGATATATTGGGTAGATGTTTGTTATAGTTAGAAAGTGAACACCAAATCATGTGGAAACGAAGTACCCGGATTTGGGGGTGTCACAGGTTGGTATCAAAGCTGTAGGTTATGAAACCTTAGGTGGGAAAAAAAACCTTAGGTAGTAGCCTTATGGTAAGATCGAAAAGATAGTGATGCTAGGTAAAGATAATAAACTACCTTATGTGCCTATGTGTTTACATTATAGTATTCGAAGAGTGACGATTCGTTATCACGTAATAATGAATTTTAAAATTCTTTTTTCAGGATGTCGAACGTGGGAGAACCTAGTCAGGCTAGAGAGGATGTACCTCAGGTGCCTAGAGAGGAAGAGCCCCGTGATATATATATTGTCTGGGAGCAGCTGGTTAGGAGAGAGCCATCTCCAGTGATCACCGTAGCTGGTCGGGAGCGTGAGCTGACACCTATTCCAGAGGATGAGGACGAGGACGAGTCTGAAGAGGAGGAATAGGATCCCGAAGTGGAATTCCCACCTCACTCTACTAGTGCTGAGATGTACGAGGCAGTCTACGATAGCAACGTGGAGCTTCATGGATGAGTAGGAGATCTCGAGGAGACTATCCAGCAACGAGATAAGACGATCGAGGAAATGGCAAGTGACCTGGGAGATGCACAGTGGAACCTGATACATATGGAGGTTGAAAGAGATACTGCTCATTTTGAATTGGCAAAGCTGAAGCAAGACATCCAGGAGGAGTCGAGGAAGCGTGCCAGAGCCGAGGAGTCAAGCTTGAGGGCTAATCAACGAGCTGATCGAGCTGAGGATGAAGCTGAAGCCAAGATGGCCAAGCTGAGGGAAACAGAATATGCATTCCATACAGCGATAGAGAGAGCTCAGGACCGTATTTTCTACTACCCAGCTCAGTTCCAAGGTTTATCGTGGTATGTGGTGGACCGAAGAATGGCATTTCGGGTAATGGAAGAGGAATGTAGAGAGGCTGTGCGACGTATTAATATGCCTAGGCAGTAGCAGTAGCAGTAGTAGTAGTGCTTTTATTTATGTATTGCTTTTTGTATTAAATAAAGTAAATTCCATAATTTGAGATAAGAATGGGATGAGTTAATAATATAATCCTGCAACTTTTCCAGTTCAGGAAGGGTGATGTAAATGGCAGAAATGCTATCTGGTTCATGTTTTTTAAACTACGACTAATGAATAAAAGAAGTTTATTGACGTGCTATGTATTCTATGTGCACTGAATTGTCTAGAACGTTTAAGTATGAACTGGAGTACTTAATAATTGAATAAAGGGTCTAATAATAATATTTTCTTAACAGAAAATGCCTCCTAGAAGAAGAGTAACACGTCAAAATCCCGAGGGTTCGACAAACAACAACAATAACGAGGGAACGAATCCCAATTCGGTTCAGCAGTTGGTGAACCTGTTGACAGGAGCTCTTGCGAATCAGCAGCAGGTGCAGGATACTACTTTCAAGGAATTCAAGGCAGTAGGACCGCCTGAGTTCAAAGGATCGACTAACCCTATCGAAGCTCAGACATGGGTTATGGAAATGGAGAAGGTATTTGACGTGGCTAGGGTAGGAGAAGACCAAAAGACAATGTTCGCGGCTTTCATGTTGAAGTCGGATGCTAGCTTTTGGTGGCAAGGCTAACAAGACTCGAGAGGGAGAGGGAGTCATCACGTGGGAACGTTTCAAGGAAATGTTCTACGAGATGTATTTTCCAGTGAGCTCGCAGGACCAGATGGAGGTCCAGTTCCTAGAACTTAAGCAAGGAGGGATGACTGTGTCTGAGTATGCCGCTAAGTTTAACGAGTTGGCCAGGTTCGCTACATACCAGATCAGCACTGACGCTAGGAAAGCGAGAAGGTTTGAGCGGGGACTAAAGCCTTGGCTCTACAGCAAGGTTTCCATGTTCCAGCTGAATACCTTTGCAGCGGTGCTGGAGAAGGCCATACTTGCTGAGGGAGGAAGCGAAGCTGTGACGAAGTTCAACCAAGATAAGAAAAAGAAGAATGAGGTAGAAACCAAGTCTGGGGGTAGCAGCACTGTGAACCAGAAGAGGAAGTGGTTTGATAATACCTCTGCTGGGAGTCAGCAAAGAAGCCAGCAGAAGAGGAAGTTCGAAGCATGTGCTACATGCGGTAAGAATCACACTGGCGTGTGCATGAAGGGGAAGCGGGTGTGCTTCAACTGTGGTCAAGAAGGCCACATCGTGCCTAATTGCCCAAAACCGAAGAAAGGAGCTTGCTTTACATGTGGATCCAAAGATCACATGGCTCGCAACTGCCCGAAGAAGCTGACGGCAGGGTCAACAGGGAGCGGAGGGAATGGAAGCAGCAGTACCGTTACTATCGCTGCACCATTGCAAGCTGTTCGACCCACTGCACTGACATTCAATATGACGGTGCAGGATGCTGTGCAATCAAAAGATGTGGTGTCTAGGTATTATTCCGGTCAATAGTATAAATGCATATGTATTATTTGATTTGGGTGCTACTTGCTCATTCATATCTGATGATTTTGCTAGAACCCTAGACTTACCTGTAGAGGAGTTAATTTACCCTTTGAACATAGAGATTGCGAATAGGGAGGTTATTCCTGTTAGGAGCGTTTATAAGAACTGTAGATTGGACATTAAGGGTCAGGAGCTTAGAGTAGATTTGATTCCGATAAAACTTGGGGAATTCGACGTCATACTAGGTATGGATTGGTTGTTCAACCATGGGGCGATAATCGACTGTCAGAAGAAGTCGGTAAACCTTACGACTCCGTCGAAGTTGGTGTTCTATGGTAGAAAATCGCCTAGGCAAGCGAGTTGTCTGACGGTTATGCAAGCCAAGAAACTTCTGACGCAAGGCTGTGTAGGATATCTAGCCTACATAGTAGATTCGCGTAAGGAAAGCCCGAAGGTGGAGGAGATATCGGTAGTTAAGGAGTTTGTGGACGTTTTTCCAAGCGATTTGCCAGGACTTCCGCCAGATAGGGAGACAGAGTTCGTGATCGATCTAGCGCCGGGAACTGCTCCAATTTCGAAGGCTCCGTACCAAATGGCTCCAGTCGAGATGAAGGAACTGATGATTCAACTGCAAGAACTTCTAGACAAGAAGTATATTCAACCGAGCGTTTCGCCGTGGGGAGCACCTGTCTTATTCGTAAAGAAAAAGGATGGGTCGATGCGTCTTTGCATTGATTATAGAGAGTTGAATAAAGTTACGATCAAGAATAGGTATCCTTTACCTAGGATCGATGACTTGTTTGATCAACTGAAGGGTGCGAAATACTTCTCGAAAATCGATTTGAGAAGCGGGTATCATCAATTGAAGGTGAGGAAGGAAGATATACCGAAAACGGCTTTTAGAACTCGGTATAGTCATTACGAGTTCTTGGTGATGTCATTTGGTCTCACGAATGCCCCAGCTGCATTTATGGACTTAATGAACAGGGTGTTCAAGCCATTTTTGGACAAGTTCGTGATAGTGTTCATAGATGACATCCTGGTTTATTCCAAGACTGAGGAGGAGCATGCCGAACACTTACGACAAACCTTAGAAGCACTGAGACGAGAAACGCTTTACTCTAAATTCTCAAAATGCGAATTCTGGTTGGAACGTGTGCAATTTCTTGGCCACGTGATCGACGAGGATGGTATTTCGGTGGATCCGTCGAAAGTTGAGGCCGTAATTAGTTGGGAACAGCCGAAGACGCCGTCTGAAGTGAGAAGTTTCTTAGGATTGGCTAGTTATTACCGAAGATTTATTCAAGACTTTTCTAGAATCGCAACTCCGTTGACTAATTTGACTCGTAAAATAGTTAAGTTTGTTTGGACGGAGAAGTGTGAGGAGAGTTTTCAAGAGCTGAAGAAGAGGTTGAGTACTGCGCCTGTATTGTCTTTACCGGATAGTTCGGGGAATTTCGTAGTATATATCGATGCCTCACATAAAGCATTAGGCTGTGTATTGATGCAGAGCGGCAAAGTCATTGCATATTTATCACGTCAGCTAAAGGATTATGAGAAGGGGTATCCGACCCATGATCTAGAATTGGCGGCAGTAATGTTTGCCCTAAAGATTTGGAGGCACTACTTCTATGGAGAGAAGTGTGAAATATACACAGATCACAAGAGTCTGAAGTATATATTTACCCAGAAGGATTTGAACATGCGCCAAAGAAGATGGTTGGAACTGATTAAAGACTATGATTGCGAGATACTTTACCATCCGGGTAAAGCTAACGTTGTTGCCGACGCATTGAGCAGAAAGGTCGGGAGAAACTGAACGTATTAACTGATCAGGATCGGTTAATAGAACAGATGGCTAGATTGGAGTTGGAAGTGAAGTTTCCAAAAGAATCGGATGAGATGTTGTTTCAAGTAACCATTGGTTCTACTTTAATAGACAAAGTGAAAGAAGCACAACTTCATGATGAAGAATGTGAAAAGATTCGGACGAGGTTAATTGATGGCGAAGAGTTCAAGTTTAAGGTCGATAATGAAGGACTGTTACGATTTGAAGGTAGAATCTGGGTACCGCCAGTACCAGAGGTCAGAGAGGAGATTTTCAGCGAAGCTCATAGTTCTAGATATTCTATTCACCCTGGGAGTACGAAGATGTACCAGGATCTCAGGCATCATTTCTGGTGGCCGAATATGAAGAGGGACGTGGCTGAATACGTTGTGAAATGCTTAACATGTCAGAAAGTCAAAGCAGAACACCAGAGACCAAGTGGTTTGCTGCAACCGTTAGAAATTCCAGAGTGGAAGTGGGAGCACATCACGATGGATTTTGTGGTAGGACTTCCAACGACTCATAAGGGATATGATGCAATATGGGTTATAGTGGATCGACTGACAAAATCAGCCTACTTTCTGCCGATCAGGGTCAAGTACAACCTGGATAAACTAGCGAAGCTCTACGTGAAGGAAATTATTTCTCGACATGGTGTTCCGGTGTCGATTGTGTCCGACAGATATCCACGTTTTACGTCTAATTTTTGGAAGCGATTGCAAGAATGTATGGAAAGCAATTGCGAATGAGTACAGCGTATCATCCTCAGATCGATGGCCAGAGCGAAAGAACGATTCAAACACTTGAGGATATGCTGAGAGCTTGTGTGATGGACTTCAAAGGAAGCTGGGAGGATCATCTACCATTGGTGGAGTTCGCCTACAACAATAGTCATCATGCAAGTATTGGCATGCCGCCTTACGAAGCGTTATACGGTAGAAAATGCAGAACTCCTTTGTGCTGGGATGAAGTCGGTGAACGTCAATTGTTGGGACCAGAATTGGTACAACAAACCGCCGAAATTGTAAAGCTGATCAGAACGAGATTAGTTGCTGCTCAAGACAGACAGAAGAAGTATGCCGATTTACATCGACAGAACCGAGAATTCTTACCAGGAAGTTTCGTGTTCCTGAAAGTATCTCCCTGGAAGGGGAAAGTTCGATTTGGTAAGAAGGGGAAGCTGACTCCCCGATTCATTGGACCTTTTGAGGTACTACGAAAGGTGGGCGAGGTTGCTTACGAGATTGCATTACCTCCGGAGCTCGAGAATATACATAATGTCTTTCATATTTCTGTATTAAGACCTTACAAGCACGATTATAAACATGTAATAGAATATGAACCTTTGCTATTTGATAAAGACTTATCATATGAAGAAGTGCATGTTCAAATAGTTGATAGAAAGGAACAAGTACTTAGGAATAAAGTGATACCTTCTGTTAAGGTAATCTGGAGGAACCACAGTGCTGAAGAAGCTACGTGGGAACTCGAAGATGTTATGATGAAGTCTTATCCGCATTTATTTGCTTAGTTATGTGTAACCCCTTATATACTGATTCTAGGGACAGAATCCTTTTAAGGAGGGAAGAATGTAATAGACGAGATTTTTTTTTTTTTTTTTGTGATTCTGGGGACAGAATCCTTTTAAGGAGGGAAGATTGTAACGATTGAGATTTTATAATTAATTTCAATATTTATTGAGATAAATAAATATTTTATGTGATTTATTTATTGAGTTAAATAAATAAATTATGTGATTTATGGAGTGATTTAATTAAGTGTTATATACTAATTAAATGAATGTGTAATATTTATTTAATTAATATTAATGTTATACTATAGTTCTAATTTAATTGAGATAATTGAATTAGATGAATTATGTGATGAAGTGTTACATGGATTATAATTAGCGAGTAATTATAATTATGTGGCAATTTTATGTGATTAATTGATGTTAGATTTTAATTGATTAAATTAGATGATTGATATTTAATTAATTAAAATGTGACATTAAAGTATGTATTAAATAATTTGTTAAAATAAAAGAAAAAGGATTTTAAATAATTTTTACCAAACAAGGCTTTGCATTTGTTTTAAATCTATTCTACCAAGCATGGCCTTGGTAATAATAACCTATTTTTTTAAAATAATGTTGTTTTGGCCAAACAAAGCCTTAAGGCTTTTTGAATTTTGAAACTTATGTAACTGCTAAATTAATTAGGCTAATTAGTATTAGTTAGTACGCGTATTATATTATATTACGTTAGTTTTATACTACGTTAGATTAATCCTAAGTCTAAACTAATAGCAAAGAAGAAAAAAAAGAGCAGAGGAAAAAGAGAAAGCAGAGAAGAGTTAGAGAAGAAGAGAAGGAAGAAGAAGCTTGTGAAGGCTAGAGTGAATCTTTGTTTTCTTCTTCTATCACCGAAAGGTAATCCATAATCTCTACTTTCATATTTTCAAAACTCGATTTAAGTTTCATGTTTTATTCTCTGTGAAAACCGAGTTTTCATGTAACAGCGTAAACATGGATGATATATATATATAGGTGGTGTTGTTCATGGTGAATTATATGGTTATCAATGATTTTCAGAAATCAAATTACTGTAGAAATATATTTTAACAGAAAATTCATGTTTATATGAGTTCATATAGAATTTCATGAGTTTATATATTATGGGTGATTTTACATTGAGAAATTGGTATATGTTAGTATGTTGTTTAAAAATTTTCTATGATACTACCTTGAATCATGAGAATAAAGCATGTGTTATAAGTTGAATTGCTTAAGAATTTGATTACAGTGACTTATTTTGGAAAATATATGAGTTTTCATGAAAATGGCCAAATTGGATTTTTAAAACTTGTGATTATCATTGTTTAAATGGTTTTTTGTTGTGGAAGCATGTTATATATATGTATAATTGCATAGGTATGATTTACAATGTTTAAGTTACTGTAAATATCCATTTGTTGGCTTGTATGGGTTAATCGGTGAAGCAGAGTAACGTGGCTGTCTGCGTCTGGCCGAGTTGCTGCGCAGCTGCGCCGGAAGCAAGGCCAGGAGCAGCGCAGCTGCGCCGCTTATCCTTCCCAGATCCTTACCTTGCGCAGCTGCGCCGGTGCCAAGGCCTGTGGCTGCGCAGCTGCGCCATGCACAGTGCAGTGGCAGTGAGTTTTAGTCAAGTGTGCAGTGTGTTGTTATGTTTCCATTACATTATTGCTAAGATAATGAGCATGTATCTAGCTACTATAACATGTGTTAACATGAAGTTGATAATTTCATAATTCGAGAATAAGAAAGTTTTGAAAAAACTAATATGGTATTTAAATTATAAACTATAATTGTTTAATTGTACAATAAGTTACTTAATTATAATTTATTAATTATAATTAAGAGTAAATGTTTAATTTTAATTTTAATTTTTGTGAAATTATAATGTATAGAAGTTCGTTTATTTTAATCAATTAGATGTTAATTTAAATTATAATTTATGTAATTATAATTTAATAAATGCATGTTTAATTATGGATTATAAATTGATAATTTCATGATTAATTATAATTTGTGTAATTAAATGCATGATGTGGTTTAATTGATTATAATTATTATAATTTGTTTATAATTATAATTTGATTAAGTGTTTGAATTATAATTGTTTAATTATAATTTAGTTAAATACATAATTGATTTAATTAACTATGTGATAGTTGATTATTATTATTAGAGTGAGTTAACCATGAGGGTTAACCACTTATGTGAATTAGTTACGTGTTAACTAATTTAGGTTATTGTGATTGAATATATATGTGTAGGAAGTATTAAAGTACGTGAATTGTGTTAAGTGGCTTGCGCTTGAGGCAAGTCTTCTAAACCTTAAACTCGTTAATTTTATGCAAGTTTTCTAAACCCTAATCTTGTATAATTTCTTGTGTTCATATATTCTTGTTAAGAATGTCCTTTTCTATTTTTGTATTAGACAATTGTTTATTTAATTAAAATGATCTTAACTTATTGTTCAAGTAAGATCCAGTTATTATTTTAAATGCTTTAAGTTGATTCTAAAGCATATGTTAATTCATAATTCTTTATTTATGAATTATTAGAAGTCGATTCAACTAATCCTTAGTTAATGAACGTGAATTCTAAATTACCCTTGTAAGCTTATCCAAACCAAACTTTCTTTGGTGCGGACTTGAATTCAAATTACTGAGTTGAACAACCCTATTTACTAGGGGAGGTTACTACGCATTAAGATGTTTATGCATAATACATGGTACGAAGGGCTGATCCCCCTAAGTACGAGTTAAGGTCCATAGTCTTATTGACTGTTAAAGGTTTAAATAGAAATATTTATAACCTAGGACAAGAGTTCAAAGGTCTTATGACACTCAGATAAATTCTATATTCGAATTTTAATGTTGATAGAGAATTATTATTCAATTCTTTATTGTTGAAGTAAGCTAAGTTATTCAGATTTTTTTTTAAGAATTCCTTTCATGTATATATTATTGTTAAACTCCAGTGAGCTGTGGTTTGCTCACTCTTGCATTAAATAACAATTTCAGTTAAGGTTGATAACGCTGATGCTCTGTCTACGAGTAAGGGCAAGGGAAAGCAAAGCAAGTGAAGACTTGTTTTTATTTAATTGAGAATGATTGTAATAATTGAATGTTATGTTTTATTTCCGCACTTTATTGTATTCATTTCAAGGTTAGAGTAACCCTGGGATTGATATGGAGAAGGTTGTGACCCTTGTTTTAAGGGAGATTTTATTAATAGTTGAATAAAGGTTGTAATTTATTTTAAGATATATTGGGTAGATGTTTGTTATAGTTAGAAAGTGAACACCAAATCATGTGGAAACGAAGTACCCGGATTTGGGGGTGTCACACCTCAAGGAGGTCCTGCTGTTCATATGAAGTTTATAAGTCTTATGTCCAACAGAGTCATCACTTCTAAATCACAGAGGAAGTTCTGAAAGAGAAGAAGAAGAAAAAGAAGAAGAAGAAGAAGAAGAAAAAGAAGAGGGAGATAAGTGAGGACAGGACTGAAGGTAGTTCTGAGCCTCAGAAAAAGAAGAAACGCAGCCACAGAACAAGGAAGTCTACACTGACTACGATTGTGGAGTCTTCACCAATCGTAGATTCTAGGCTGGCCACCACTATAGAAAGAGATGCTGCAACAGCCTCTCAGCCTGAACAGACTATAAGGGCTGAAGCTGAAGAAGGTACACAGGCTGTGCCCAAACCAAAGAAGAAGGTGAAGAAGTTGGTTAAGAAGTATGTTCTTACCAATGAAGAAATATTGAAGGAAGATGACAAAAGAATGGCTACTGAAAAGGTTGAACAAACCACTGAACCTCAAGCATCTGGTCTAACCCCTGAAGAGACCAGAATCATTGAAGATGTGGTAGGTTACATCAGAGATACAGACAACACTGCTGCACCTGATCAGGCTATAAATCAAGCTGATATGGAGATGCCTAAAGCTGGTGCTCACACTGATGAAGTTGAGGAAGAAGAAATGGCCAACTCTGAAAGGATTGTGCCAGAAATAATAGTGTTAAGTCCTAATGAGATTCTTGCTGATACTGCTGAAGTGCATGAAGAAGAGATGAAAGAAAGTGCAATAGCTGAGGGGGAGCTGTTAGAAGAACTAGAGCCGGAGAGTACAAAAGCTGAGGCGGAGCTACCAAAAAAAGAAAATCTTGAAGTCCCCCAATTCGTAGAGTCTGCTGATGCAGAAATGGTGAATATTGCTGATGATGATGTGATGAATGATGTGGTGGAAGTTCATGATGCAGAGAGTGATGAAGAAGATGATGATGATCTTGAAATTTTATATGTGGGACAAGATGGTGAAAGAACATCAAACTACAATCAGCTGTTCAATTACTTGCCCATGATGCCATATCATAGAGTCATGATTCTCAACTCCTGGGATCACAAATTCTGGACCTTCAAGGCATATCCAGCAATCTCAGTACTTGCCTATGGATTCCCAAGAGAAAGGAGGTTTTCTCAGAAGCTGATTACAAATGAATCAACTTCAGAAACTGAGCATGAGGTACATTTCACTCCTCTCTCTTTTATTGTCAACCATTCTCCATAATTGCATTTCAATGAATTCTATAAATTGCCCAAACGGTTGGAAGTGGTCATGCATCCACTCAATCAATTTCTAGTTACAGAGTCCCAAAACTCTATGACTGACGAACCAAACAACCAACTTGTTCTCATAGAGCCAAATGTTAATGATCCAATGGTGATTGAGCACATCACAAGAGTAGTCGAAGAAATGCTTCTAAGCTCAACCATTGAGACACCAACTCTGGACGACACACTATAATTCGCATCTTCTGATCAAACTGACACGAAAATCATAGAGTCCCCAGAACAGCTCAATGAACCTGAACCAAACACTTCACCCATACACTATATGGCCACACCTCTAACCCAAGCAGATATTCCCTCATCCTCCAACAACGAATATTTTGACATGACACTTGCCCTTGCAAGCATGTCAAGGAGAGATGAACACACTACGACTACCCCTCCTCCTCCTAAGACACAACGAATTCTCGATCAATTGTCTCTAATGCCAACAAAGGAGGAACTGACTGAAACATTAAGCCAAATGGATTCAGAGTCTAGAGAAATTCTTGAAGCACACTCTCTAGCGCTTCACATAAGATTCGATCATATATTTGACTCTGTCAATACCCTACCAGGAAATTTGGCAACTGAGTTGTCCAAGAAACTAAAGGAGATTATCAAGGAAATGGCTGAAAGTCTCAGTAAAAGGGATACTATTCACTTTGCTGCCACAAAAAAGCATAAGGAAGCTATGGAGATAATGTAGAAGACTCAGCAATCTCAGAATGAGCTGATGACCAAACAAATTTCAGAACTGCGTATCTCACTACAACAATTCCAAGCCTGCAGTGTAGCTCAACTTAATCAGAATAACAATCAAATGGAGCGTCTTCAGCAACAAAGAAGACAAACAGAGACTCTAGTTGAGGAAAATTGTAGTGACATTGCAATCAACCGATCTCAAATGCATGAACTAGTGCAAGGTGTCTAACGCCTCTCTGAAGATATTCGAACCCTTGATGCTGACATAAAGGGGGAGAATAATGAGCAAAGAGAAAGACAAGGAGAAAGAGACAGCAAAGGCAGAGGCAGAGGTAGCAGAGGTGGAAGGCAACGACAAACACACATACAACCACCTCCTCAGCAGAGAAGGCAAAGGCAAACTCAAATTGGTCAATCGTCGGGTGGCAACTCCAGGAGTCCAAGTTCTCAGCCTCCACGATCTGATCAACATCTGCAGCGTCCTCTCATGGCTATACCTCTTCAAAGGAGTCAAGGTCAAGCTTCTGGCTCACAAGGCATGACTTCTACTGATCAGCAGTCTCGAGAAAAGCTAGACGACAATGCCTGGAGAGATGAGCAAACCAGAAGAATGAGAGTTGCAGAGTGTGCCAACCTTCTGAGAAATAAGAGGCAAAGAAGATAGAGATAAGTCTAAGCTTAACTGTATATTGATATTTCTATACTAGATTGTAATATCTTTTCAAACATTAATAACTTCATGCTTATTCTCTAGATATTTCAGTTGCTCACTGAAACACTAAGCCATATTTACTTTCTAGCACTCTACATTTAGAATCTGATGATATGATGCAAATCTCCTTGATTATGTCAACATCAAATAGGAGGAGATTGTTGGGAATTGCATATTCAAATTTGATATTAAAAGTACATATAAATGCTTAAGTGTAAAGTCCTTCAATGATCATATGTACAAGGACTTAGATGATAGATCAAAATTGTTAGGATGATCTGAGCTTTAATGTTTATCATTATGTAAATAAATGTATAGAAGAAGAATCAAATCTGTTAGGTTAATCTACTTTGAGATGTAACTGTTAGGCTTGACAGAATCGTAGTCTGTCTAAAGCCAGTTTGCAAAAGCCAAGGCAAGATTTGTGGAGCTTAATTGAAAGTATTAGAGAATCGTAGTCTGCCTTAAAAGCCACACTGAGAATCATGGAGAAGATTTGAGCGCTTACCGAGCCAAGTCAAGAAAGGCAGTGTGCTCTCAGAATCGTGGAGTCTGCAAGACAAGCAAGCATGGATCGTAGTCTACCAAAGAGCTTAAGAGAAATCGTAGTGTTCTCTACGATTAAGACTGAGTCCAGCCTGTGCAAGCCAATGCACAACGATTCTGGTACAATAACCATGATCGTAGTGTTCCTCTAGTCAGCATTAAAGTTCGTAGTTCTGATGAAGGGAGGAAGAGCAACAAATGAAGAAAGGCTTATAGCCGTTGACAAATTGATGGTCCCAATGATTCCATATTCATCCTTAGTCCAGATCGAAGAAGCGTATTGAAGAAGCTAAGAAAAGGACTAAACCGTCTGCTGAAAACATCTTTTCAAGTGTTAGGGGAGATTGCAGTCTGCTGTGTCAGTGGGTCAGTCGGTTGTGCAGCAGGAAAGCAGGATGTCAACATCAACTGCACAGAAACGTCTGAAGCATTTAATGCTGCAACAGGAGCATTCAAACGGAAACATTTTGAATGACTCTTTTATAAGGAAACCAGACAAGGATTCAGAAAGTAAGCAAGTCAACAAAAAGAAAGAAAATCAAGAGAAAAGCTCAAGAACACTCAACGATCAACTCTACGATCCTAGAAGAGGAAAGCTTGCTTCGCTACTCAGTTCTTCAGAACTGATGTTTAATTGCAACTGAGTAGCACACCCCCATATACAACTATCAACTCAAGTGAAGTTCCAAGTCAGAAGGACTTGAAGAGTTCAAGAGTGAACTAAGAGAAGTACCAAGTCTGCTGGCCTTGAAGGAATCTAAGTAATTCAAGTTGTAAGAAATATCCTTAGTGGATTTCCTACTTATGGAGTAGAAGAGTAGACTAGGAGCCTTATGTGCTCTGAACCACTTAAAACTGTTATGTCTCTTTGTCTCTCATTAACTGCCATAACGGCTATATCTGTTATAATTGCTATAACTGCTTATCAAACCATAACTGCAATATCTTAAAGAGGGAACAAACATACATTCCGCTGCTGTTAGTATATTCAGTACTGACAAAGTATTTTAAGTGGTTGGGAGTATATAAAAGACTTTTAGTCCACATTTCTGCTCTACGAGTTGGAAATCCACTAAGGATGCGTGGGGTTACTAAGACCAAATAACTAAGATCTATTACAATGAATCACTAAGATTCCTTCAAGTCACTAAGTCATGACAGATGTGTAGGATTGCGGAAACAAGATCGAAGTATACAATCTAATTGTAAACGCAACAGAAGCATGGAAAATAGCAATTTAAAATTTTCTTCAATCCAAATGAATAGCCTTATGAAACATCATTAGTTGAGGAAGGATAAAGATATACCTTTAAAGAGAATTAATGCTTTGATGTAGACTTCAAATTCCAATCATTGCTCCTTCGAGATCTCTCCAATCCACGGATTACAGGTTCATTACAAAAGTATGCAACGCCCAAGAGGTATCCACCAAGAGAAAATAGATTAAAGATGTGATTTTAGACTCAACAAGGTCTTGGATGGCTAGTCCTTATTCTCCCTATCCTAACAACTTAGGGTTTTGAGAATTCTTGCAAGAGAGATGCAAGTTGCAAGAGTTGCATTAGTTTATCCCACAATAAGACTCCTCTTATTTATAGACTAACCCTAATCCTAAACATTTAGAAGTTAGGGTTTTAATTTAATTCCCAATCTAATTAGGAACTAAATAATAATAATAATAATAATAATAATAATAATAATAATAATAATAATAATAAGACTTCTCTTATTTATTTATAATCTAGTATTTCTCCTAATACTCGATTATAAATATTAGTATTTCTCCAAATATCATATTATTATTATTTAGTCAAGTTAATTGTAATAATAATAATAATAATAATAATAATAATAATATGACTAATCTTATTAATTTATAATATTAGTATTTCTCCAAATACTTAATTATAAATCTTAAGCTATTTAATTTATTCCACTAATAAATTAAATACACTTAATTTATTATTATTAAGCCAGTCACTTCTAAAATCATATTTCGCCCTTTTGTGGTGTGACCATCTAAGTTCAATATTAAGCTGGTAGTAGAATAAATAAATTAAAATCATTCTAATATTATTTATAATAAATTAAACTCCTTTAATTCAAATATAAATAAATAAAATTTATTATACATCATGAGTGACACCTTATAAATAATGTATCATGAATATCCGGATAATATGAATTCAACGTTAATCACAAAGATTATCACAAATAATATAAAGAACCTATTTCGTGAATAGTTACCATAGAATTCAATCATTCTACCGTACAATGTCCCAATCAAATATAAAACGTGAAATTACTGTCAAGTTTTATTATTTGATTATATGTATTTCGATTCTAAAATGCACAACTGTAGCTAATGTAAATTAGAAACTCCTTTCTAATTCTCATTCAACCCCTGGCCGGAGATTTTGTAACGACCAAGAAAATCATACTAGAATGTAAATAAGTTTTCTCTGATTATATTGAATAAAATGAGATTATATGAATATATTTTGTATTATATGTTTAAAGGTCGATTCTATGACCTAGAATGTGTTTGAATGTTAGGGTTTACGAATCCGAGAACATATGAAAAAATATAATTTTTCTGAGAAAAAAGACGTAAAAACACTGTTAACCCGAAAACGCTTTTGCGTATTTTCGATTTTTCAAAAAACACGTAAAAGTTAGAAGACAAGAAAAGACGGACCGTTAAATAAAAAATTTGAGAACGAAAAATGTAATTTTTTGACTGTTTAACGAATTTTAGGACGTTAAAGAAAAAGAATACGATTATAATACGAATTATTATACTAGTATAATACGAGTATAATACAAAGTATTATACGAGTAGAATACGAAAATGATAAGAATATAATACGAAAATTATATAGTAAGAATACGAGAAGTCAAAGTCAACTAAAGTCAAGGTGGACTATTAGTCCATTGGGGTATAACTTGACTTTGAGAAGCCCAATAGGGAGTGTTAGGAGGCCCAATGATAAATTAATTCAATGCCTAGATGAATGTTAAACCAAGCCCAAAGAATGGCCCAAATTGAATTCGAACCAAACCCAAACCAAGATCCAACAAAGATGGATTCAAACCATGGGTAATGGGTAAGTTAAAAAAGAGAAGGGGAAACCCATGTTGGGCCCCTTTGGGGACCAAAATTCGGCCAAGACAAGCTTCTTCAAGAAACTTGGCAAACGATCAAAGAGGTTAAGGAGGTGTCATTTAATGCAAGTGACACAAAAGTCTTGGTTGAGTTAGTTTAACTTAACCATGGTTAAAGTGTGGAGGTTGATGAGGGGGGGGGGGGGGGGTTTGTCAGATGAGCAAACCTAAGGGTGTTGATCATACAAGACTCAAAGTGAAGTGACCAATTAGTAAGCTAATGTAAAAATGTCAAAAAGACCATCCTACCCTAAGTCTTGCATTTATATAAAAGCTAAGACCTTTTCTTTGATGTGTTAGTTTATTTTAACTAACACATTCAAGAGCAAAACATATATTGAGAGAGAAGTGAGAGCAAAGTGGATTAATTAAGAAGGAATATTAAAACCTAGTTCATTAAATCATCAAGAACATCAAGAGGTAATAAACTAGAACGTTAAATCTTTATCTTTTTCAAGTTGTAGATTTGTTAGGAAGTGCTTTGTTGGTGGTTGTTGAATGATTCATTAGAATCATATGTATTCTGGTGAAATAAGGAATAATTAGTGGACTTAAATCACTAACAAACGCATGATAAGTGGAATCGTAATCGATAATAACGAACTAAATGAAGAACGCGTGAAAACTTAGAGCTTGTTGTTGATGGACAAGTTTAAAACCATTATATACACCTTAGTTAATTATATTTGGTTAGGATATGTTAGACATGGATAAATTGTGGAAATGTTTCAATTGGAACGGAGTAAAAATATGTTATAACGAAGTTATGACGAAAATTTTAGTAAAAGACGTTAACTATTTAAATCGTAGTTTACTATAATTTATGGACGAATATGTAATGTCAGATAATGAACCCGAATAATTAGGGTTTCATAAGAATGTTAGAGAACATGAAAAATGTGAGCAATAGGCTAGAGAACAAACTCATGCGGGTTTCAAATGAGTAAGTTACGGGTGAACGAACGATAAACGTTAAAAATGTAAAATGAGCGACGAATGAAATTTTAGCCGATTAATTACGAGACTTGTTAACAAATTAAAAAAATTAATATTTTCAGGGGAAATTTTAGTATGTAAGATAAACAAGCATTTAACTCGGGAACGGATTCATTCCGAGTTGGAATGATCAAGTTACGAGTTAGCAAAGTTAGCGGTTTGAACATGTAAAAAACTTATAAAAATTTTTAAAGAATCAGGCTTTTGCGCCGCAGCGCCGGTTAGGGAAGTTATCTACTGTTAGTGGGCGTCGCAGCGCCGACTTAACAAATGATCTAGGGTGCCGCGGTGCTAGTGCAGAGCAATGCACAATGAAGAGATTTTAACTGCTTAACAATTGGGAAAACTATAGGGAATGATTACGAACTATACTTTCACTTAATGTAATACTTTAAGGAGTGATTAAATCTTAAGTTAATGAATGAACATTGAGTAAAAAGTTAAGAAATGTAAATGTAAAATACTTAAACGAATTAAATGTTTGTTATTCACGTCGGACGAACGTTCTTAGCATACATAGGTTGTATGTCTTAGACGTTGATGAATGATAATATAATATGACATTTAATTGAAGGAAAGCCATAAGGAAATATAAATAACATAACGAACGTTATAAGTTTAACGATTCAGATAAGATATGATAGACGGAGAAGTTAGTTTAAACAATGTGTAAATATTGTTTGGTAGCTAATTGGTGTGATATTATGATTATATCATGTAGAGCATATAAAGACCAAATTAAAGACAAATAAGAACACTCAAGGAAAGTTTTCTAACTCTTGTCTATACTCTATGTTAGGCAAGTTGTTGCTTCATTTAATTTCGTTCATATGAAGTTATTGAAAGTAGTATGCATACAAGCCAATCATATATAATGATAAAGCATATACTTTGGAAACGATCTTATTTATTTATTAATAAAAGTATTCATTTATTAAAGGCATTTAATTATCTACATGATGTTATTTTTATAATATGTAAATAACCCATAGTTTTAAGCAATGATTTTAGAATTATGATGTTAATCATGCTAATGAGATCTAAATTCTTTGATAGCTTAAAACTAAAATTGTTCTCGATCGATGGATTACTAAAAAGGGAAATTATAAATCCGGATAAATTGGTACATATGTTGCTTGCTCATTTGATGAGGATGATTCATCTTATGATCATTTTTGTGGAAACACTAAAGCAAGTATGTAGGTGCTTATTTGAGAATAAGTACACTGAATGTGACTCGCTAAGGAATACCTAATAGAGTTTTACTCGCCTGTCAATAGGAATTTCTAATGTGATAGTAGTACAAGTGATCCTCAGACTTGAGATCATCATAGTATCTTGTGTATAATGAATTATACTTTAACTTATTCTGTGACACCCCCAAATCCGGGTACCTTCAAATCCAAGACATGGTGCTACACGGTGCTACAATCTACTCGTACATTCAATTGAGGACATCAATATCAATGCATAAGTTTACTAATTATTACATTCTATTAAATTCCTTCCCAAGTATTTGTAACCAACACATTATTCTGTGTTATAATATTAGTAAATACAATACTAATACTATACTATTACAAAGGTCACTACTGGTCCAGCTTGGACTTGCCTTTGTCTTTACCGGATCCTTCAGTCTGTTCATTCTTAGCTGAAATCATTTAGTTTTAAGCAAGAATGAGCATAAATAGCTAAGCAATTTAAACCGTATATCTTGAAACCACAAAATCAAGAATCATATTCCTTGCTCTTCAATAACTGTACAATAGTTATGAAGTACTTAAGAATAATCAAAATATCATTTTGATTCCTTTAAAACCATTCCCAAGGACTTTATAGCCTCTTCGGAATCCATCTTGGTTAACGACCATAAACCATATTTTAGTTCTCATTCATGAAAGGAACAACCCGGCACTAAGGCCGTAAGTTTGATATAGCATACGAGCACATCCAGGTGATCAGCCTGTAGTACTCTATGTTGATCAACACTCATACATTAAACGTGTTTACGTTTAATTGGTGGCTTCCTCACGTGCCTGTCGAATTAACGACGTTTAAAACCTTTGTTTTATTCATACTCAGGTTTACCTGAGAATCCGTACCAAGCAATCGGCATAGGATCACAACATTATATATATTTTGGAAAGATTTATGGGAAAACCCACTAAAATATGCTAAATCTCAGTCTAGCCGAATCAAATGGCATCGACTATTCAATAACAGTTCATGCATAAGCAATTATGCACAATGACCTCTTGTCCAACCATAATGTATAGACAAGAGTTTAGAAAACTTGCATTCATAGTAAAGTATGAACGAAGTTAGAAAACTTGCCTTTGCGTCTTCTAAACCTTTACACGTAATCTATTCAATCTTTGCAATGTCTACAAAGTATAACACAAAGCATATCTATGAGAATTCATCATCGATATACCAAGTATAGCCTAACTTCTCCTTCTTGTATAACTTAATCAAAATGTTAAATTAATAACACTCATTAAAGTTATTTAATGTTCATTACGATTTATTTAACATTTAATTTTCATAAACTCTTACTTAAACATGTTGTTTAAGGTTTACATTACATCATTTACTAGCCCCTTAATGATATGCAAAAGGTTAAGTAATTATTAACAATGTCACTTTTCTCACATGCTGGCACTGCGGTGCCAGATATTGCTCTTGGAGTGGCTCTGCAGCGCTACTCTCCAGAGTTTTCTCCCGGGAGTGGCGCTGTGGCGCCGGATTTAAGTCTATTGGCTGGCGTTGCGGCGCTAGCTCTGCAACTTAGAAAAATTATCAAAGTCTTTCAAAATTCTGAAATTCCGGAATCTATAACTTGATCGTTATAACTCGGAATTGGTTCGTTCCAAAGCCAAAAGTTCATAAATGACATGCTCTACGATCCTATCAAGTCAGAATTCATTTCTGAAGCCGTCGATGAGAAATTCGCAGATTAGTCTATTTTTACATTTTCGTTAAACGTTCGTGAACGTTCGACGCTCAAATCTTCGTTTTAAGTCGGAATCAATCCGTTCTTTCCCTCGCAAGTCTTATTTACCTAAATTAACGTGTTGCAATCAAAAACCATCATTTTTGATGCTCACGGTGACTTTTGACTTCTAATCCGAGAAATTTACGTTTTCGACGATTATCGTCTAATCGCGTAACTTTCGTCGACTCTTCGTTCTTCATTATTATTACTATAAACCACTTGGAATCAATCCCATGGTTGATTATTACTAATTCTAATCATTCAAAACATTTAAGTTTTTCATGGTTTCACATGTTCATTAGTCTATTTCCTATTTCATTAAGTCCATTATTAGTACCTAATCAATTCTTAGTCTTCCATCATGCATGGCTTGTTAAGGTTCTTAGTTACTCATTAAGCCATCCTTATAACTTTTTAGGATTTATGCTTTCTCTAACACTTCTCTATCAAAATTGTTATTGAAAGAAAAGATGATGTTTATATACTTTCTTATGGTTATACCTTTTGTGTTCTTTGTCGAGTGAGTATGGAGACTCAATGGTCTTCTTCCTTCTTGATTGATGAGTTAACTAGGTAAAGCTCAATCTAGCTTCTTCTTCTTCTCTCTCTCTATCTCTATCTCTTTGTTGGAGGAATTGTCAAACAACAAAATAATGAAGAGCAAGCTCTATATTTATAGAAGTTGGCAAGACTTAGGGTAAATTAGTCTTTTTGGCCCAACCTCCTCAACTATTCCCACCTCCTCTCCTTTCTTTCTCACCAAGTTAAGGCCCATGTGCTAGCACATGGCCAACTATGGCCCCCCCCCCCCCTTGTGCTCCCACATGCTCCCATGTGGCCTTGTTCCCCCATGTCCAACATGGGTTGTGGGTTGAACCATGGGTTAAAACCACCCGTTTATCCAATGATTCGACCCACGGGTTAAACTTATCAACTTTTAATTCCAATTCAATTCGTTTTAACGTATTTACTCTGTATAAAAATTTGTATTATACGTTGTATAATTCTCGTATTCTCTCCGTATTATTCTTGTATAATACCTCGTATTATACACGAATTCTTTTCGTACAATAATCATTTATTATTATACGTAAACAATTATTTCATTAAATTACTTTTCCTAACCGTTAGGATTTTAAGTCCCTACGCAAAAACTTCGTGAGTCATAAATGAAATATTATTACATATTCCATCTTGTATTGAAATCCTATCATTACGCATTTCTTGGAATTTCAAAATAAACTCCCGAGCAGAACTGGATGAATAGTGATTCCCGTACTTTTCCTTCCGAGAAAACTTTTCTCGGCTAACTTAACTTTTCACGGTATATTACCGTCAAATCTTTCGACAGAACGTCATTCTGACATTCTGAACTCTCGAAATGGCATATGGTTAAACCCTAACCCTTAGGGTTGAATAGTGTCTATTTCGTCTTTTTCCAAAATATTTTTATTCTTGAAAACCTTTTATTTTCGTCTTATAAATTCATATATTTATTCCAAGTACGTAGCCAGAATCCTACTCATTTCTGCATTCTCTAGGTCATAAAATGACCTACAATTAGCTTACTTAGTTTAATAAACAAATAATCTAAATTTTATTCAATAAATCAAATAAAAATTCATTTACATAAACGCTCAATTTTCTCGGGTGTTACATATTCCTTAAAACACTTAGGGTATATCAAAGGGTATGCTTTGGTATAATAAGTTATATATGGAGATAATGAATGATCAATAAAGAATCTACCGCTTCTAGTAAAAGAAGAGATATGTCCTATGTGATTCGTTAAATGACAACCCAGGAATCCTTGGCTAAGGTGGAATGAAATTAGAAAGGAGTTTCTAATTTGTATTTTTTGGAGTTATGCATTTTCTAATCGAAATATATATAATTAAATAAAATAAGACTTGACAGTCCATGTCTTATATTTCATTGGGACATTGTATGGTGGAAAGATTGAATTGTATGGTAACTATTAAGTCAAAGGTTCTTTTATGATTAATGTTGAAATCTATATTATCTGAAAAGTCGTTGATCGCTAGAGAGGCTTATCCCTAGTGTAGAATAAATATTATTTATTTAAATATATTATTAGTTTAATTTATTTATTTAAATAAGATTAGAATTGTTCTAATTGATTTATTCACAACTGATTTAATATGGAGAACCTAAAGTGTCACACCATAAAAGAAAGAATAATTATTTAAGAAGGTAATAGCATAATCGTAATAATATGTTAATTATAATTAATTTAATCTATGGTGATAGAATAAATTAAATAGCTTAATATTTATTATTTAATATTTTAGAAATATTAAATATAAATTAATAAGAGGAGTCTTATTAATATTATTATAATTATTATTATTTTAATTTCTAAAGGAGTTTAGGAATTAATTTAATATTAGTACTCTCATTTATTTTAATAAGATTAGGAGGCAAATTAATTAAAAGAGTTTAATTAATTATTCCCAATGTGTTGGGAAGCTTAATTAATTAAAGAAGTTTAATTAATTAAATGAAATCCAATTTCTAATTGGATTAGAAGGGTTGACCAATATCTATATAAGAGGAGTTTTATGTTAGATATCAGTTGATGTAATTATAATTGTTGGAGAGTACTCATTTTCTATAGAGAATAGAAAATTAGGGTTTAGCCAACCACCCTCCTTCTTGAACAATTCCTCGTCCTTGGTGGATCACCTCTAGAGGCCAAACACTTGGGTGGCTAAGGTTGATCAAAGGAAGGAATCAATTATGGAGATTCAAGGAGATCGCGAAGAACAAGGAGTTGAACTTGTACCTGTGAAAGCTTAGTTCTACAAGGGTATGATTCCATAACTTCTTATTTATCGTTTTAAATTAATAATTTGCATAAAGAATGATTCGGGTAATTGGTTTGTAGAAAATTTTAAACTCTGATTTTACTATACTTCCGCTATTTTTGCAATTTGATTGCGCCCATGATTTCTTACAAACCTAACAATTATGTGATAAAGTTAAGTATACACAATTCTTCCATGAATATGTGTATTCCAAACTTATACAAATCTTTTAGTATTTGTACAAGTGTTTAAAGTGTCAATGCCATTCGATTCGCCTAGATGAATGTTAAAATATTTTATTGATTTACTTATAAGTCTTTCAAAATATTATAGATGCTATCATAAACCAATTGTTTTGGTAAAGATTAAAAGCTAAGTCTGAGGAAGAATGAATGAAATGTTTTTAATCTTATATTGTCTGACGCAAAAAGTGTCAAAATTAAACATATATACGTTTAACGGATGATTGTTGATCAACATAGAGTACTATATGCTGATCACCTAGAAGTGCTCGTAAAATACATCGGACTTACAGTCTTAGTGTCAAGTTTTCCTTTTCAAAGAAGGAAAGAAAAGAATGTTCATGGTCTTTTGACCAACTCAAAATTTTAAATGACTGATATGTCATCTGGAAATGTTTTAAAGGAAAGAAAAGTGATAGTTTGTTATTCATAGTACTTCATAACTATTTGTTCAGTTATTGAAGATAAATCATATGATTCTTAATTTTGTTGTTATTAGAATTGTTAAATTTGTCGGGCAATTTAATGCTCATACCTTGTTTAGATTATATGATTTCAGCTAAGGCTGAACGGATTAAAGAATCCAATATTCAATAAGGATAAGGGAAAGGTGAAGATGGATAAGTAGATTATCCTGTAATAGACTAGTAATATTTTTGTAATGAATATTATTATGACAAACTAAGAATGTAATAGTAATAAAAACATGGAGAATGTTGGAATATGATGTAATAATTAGTAATTACATTCATGTTGTTAAGATATTGTCGACGCCGGGGAGAGTTCCGCTTCCTAATTTATTTCTACCCTTTATTATTTTGCTAGGTTGATTTATTTATTTTAAGGGTGAGTTTTAGGAAAGGACCGACTTCAATGTCGACGATTTTGAAAAGATTAATTTAATGATAGTGCCGAATTAAACAGAGCCGCCAGTTGGTATGAGTTCAAAAGGATGTATCAACTCATCCGGATTTTAGAAAGGTTTTTTGCAATATGGCCCAATATATGACTCCATTTAATTGGTCTGGAACCTGAGATTCATAGAGTTCGAGGGCTTGTTTAAGCGAGGGGAAGGTGTTAGGCACCCTCCGACTTCCGTGAAACACGATTATCGCGACTTTTTCATTCCCTATGCATTAAGTGTGTGTGTGTGTGTGTGTGTGTGTAAAGCATTACAAAAGGTGTTTAAGTGCTTTATTTTAAAAGTAGTGTTGTGCCTCTTTGGACCTATGTACAATGGGTTTGATTTAAATAAAAGTTCATTTTTAATAATTAAAGCATATAAAAGTGATGTTTTGAAAAGATGATTTTCAAACCCTTTCATTCAAATAGGAATCGAGGCCCTTTAATACATCCAATTTATTCTAAAAGCGGCTTTATTTGATTTTATTGTGATGCGAAACATCTTTGACAGTATTGAAAACTATTTACAAGTGTCGGGCTCCTTGTGGGCATGAAAGCCATCTAAGTACGCCCGAGCACCACATACATGATTTTCACTATTTTGGGGCCTTAAATCTGGATACCGTTTTAAGGCCCTAGGTTTACATTTACAATGGATTGCAAGTTGGCTATACAACTCAAATAAGTCCATCACGGGAATCGAATATAGATCCATTGACTGAATCATCGACCATGTGGCTCCTAGGCTCACATGATATCATTTAAAGCTTGCAATATGTATATTTAACATTATATACACATATATAACTCAAAACTTCGCTAAACAAAGGATTTATTGATCAAATCCTTGTACGCGAGTAAACAAGCTTCCTATTTCTCTAGATACAGATCTAGGGTCACGTGATTGCCACATATTTATAAACTAAAAAGTAAACTAGATCTATCTAGATCCTAGCCAATCTAGCTCAAAAGGTTTAAGTTTTACAACTTTTGAACAGGTTAAAAGCTAGATCTAGCTAGATCTAGTCAATACATTTTAATATAGACTATTTACACAAACTGAACGGTAAAAAACTAGATCTAATCACTATCAAGTGAGATTTACATATATATAACACTTATATATATAGTAAAGTCAAAAAAGAGCACAGATCTGAAGAGATCTTACAGTCTTTCATGAGATATGCTAACGAACAACTTTTCACGACTTAAAACTCGATTTCAACTGGTTAAAACTTGATATGTTGAAGTATATGTATGTATATAAGTGTTTACAATTGAGATTTACAGAGTTTGGAGAAAGAATTAAGTTGTTTCTCTCTTAAACTCTCGCATTTTCTCTCTCTTGAGCCCTCTCACTTTCTCTGAATATTATGAAAATGAGTTGGGGGCTGATATTTAAAGACCTGGCCAGCCGCAGGTAGACCTGTGACCAGGCCCAGTGGGTCTCGCAGCCTCGAAGCCCTTTCCCTCGATCGATGTGCTGTCTGTTAAAACCTTCGTAACTTTCAATTTGGGAATCCTATGGAGGTGTGTTATACCATTCCGAAAAGCTCTTTCTGAGAGCTACGCAATGATATAGGGCTTCCCCTTTTCTGAATTCAGGAAGATGGGTCCATGACCATAATAGCATCTTTAGGTTTTTACAGGAAGTTTGTTGAGTTGTCTTGCGTAGTTTGCACTTGGGATTGCTATAATGGCTCTTTGTGACCTATCTACAGCTGAATGACCCTTGGTTTTTGTTAACATTTTATCTTTGCCATCCCGGGGTTGTCCCCAAGGTTGATGTGGCTTTTGGCTATCCCTTTGGGTTATCTCCGGGGTTTGACTGCTGCCAACTCTATTTTTCCTCAAGGTTGTCTTCGAGGTTGATTTGATATCCCCCGGGGCTGTCTCCGGGGTTTGATTTGATGTAGTTCTCTGGGGTTATCTCCAGAGTGACTGTTGTAATCTTTCGAGACTATCTCCGAAGTGGGAAAAGACACTTTTGTCCTCCTGCATTGGTTAGTAATAGGAAAACAAAATTTTGAGTGTCTACAGATACTCCTCTTTGTCATGGTTTTACAATGCAATAAAATGAACTTGACAAAGATTACTAGACACTTGAAATATAATAAGATATGATGCCATGCTATGCAATATGATATGATGTCCTGAATGCTAAATATTTTTTATTGGAGTTAGTTCCAACGGCTTTTACCCTCGACTGGTCCCAATGTTTTTGCTGAGAATATAATTTTTCAATGACTGATATCCTCGTTGAAGTAGTTTTCAATAACTTACATCATTAGATCCTTCATGATGCTATGCTGGGGCTATCACCAATGGTTTACAATACTGGATGCTTCGATATCCTCTCGTTGAAGAAGTTTTCAATGGCTTACATCATCAGATCTTTCCTGATGTTACGCTGAGGCTGTCACCAACGATTTACAATACCAGATGCTCTGATATCCTCGATGAAGTAGTTTTCAATGGCTTACATCATCAGATCCTTCCTGATGTTACGTTGTGGCTGTAACCAATGGTTTACAATACCAGATGCTCTGATATTCTCACTGAAGTAGTTTTCAATGGCTTACATCACCAGGTCCTTTCTGATGCTAAACTGGGGTTGTCACCAACGGTTTACAATACCGGGTGCTCCGATATCCTCGCTAAAGTAGTTTTAAATGACTTACATCACCAGGTCCTTCCTGATGCTACGTTGGGGTTGTCACCAACGATTTAAAATATCGGATGCTCCGATATCCTTGCTAAAGTAGTTTTCAATGGCTTACATCATCAGATCCTTCTTGATGCTACGCTGGGACTGTCACTAACTTTTTATAATACCGGATGTTCCGATATCCTCGCTGAATTAGTTTTCAACGGCTTACATCATCAGATCCTTCCTGATGCTACACTGGGGTTGTCACCAATAGTTTACAATACCGGATGCTCCGATATCCTCACTGAAGTAGTTTTTAACAGCTTACATCACCAGATCCTTCCTGATGCTACGCTGGGGATGTCAGCAACTGTTTACAATACCAGATGCTCCTATATTCTCATTGAAGTAGTTTTCAATGACTTACATCGTCAGATCCTTCCTAATGCTACGTTGGGGCTGTCACCAACTATTTATAATATCGGATGCTCCGATATCCTCGCTGAAGTAGTTTTTAACGGCTTAGATCATCAGATCCTTCCTGATGCTATGTTGGGGCTGTCACCAATGGCTACATAAGGATTTACATTTATCAGAATTTTTATACCATATTTCAGGATTTCAGGCACTTTACGCTCAATCGCGTCGATCTTTTTTTGCTGATTTGACTTTTTGGCTTCAGGGGAACCTGCCGGGACTTAAATTTGATCGAGACAGAGGGGGTGGGACACACTTGGCCTTATCGCAGCTCTACCTACTACTGTGGTAGATAGAGTCGCGACAGGCTGTGAGTAGATTTAACCCCTGACCCCTTGAAATGTCATTTTTAACTTGATTCCCTTGGATAAATTAGAACCTATCTGCTCAGATCTACTCATTTAGGGCTGCTTTTCGGGAAATCCGTCATCGTACACACGTTCTACACATCTCAGGTGATGTTTACATCCTTTTCTTTCAAGTTTTGACAGTTAGATTGATAGATTTCATGTTTAGTGAGTTTAAACGTAATGTATCAAATATGTATGCATAGATGACTTAATAAAATTTAACAGGCTTAGTAAATGTTTGTATTTTACCATGCTGAATGTTCTGATTTGAAAAAATTTTATTTTTTTAAAAGTCATTTTATATCCCTTTTGGCTAGTTTCGTTATCCTATCTTAGGACAAATAAGCATGATAAATGTATTTTCAAATGCCCATGGTAATTTGGCTACCATTGGGCTTAGTTTAATGTAAACATATGAAATGTTCATGATCTGGATTAGTGTGCTACTGAATGGCAACATAGTCATGCCTATGTACATGTGGATAGTCCATTTTATAAAGAAGACTTCAACGAAATTTTTTCACAAGTCTAGGCATTTAATTATGCATGCATATTTAAATCTATAGGGGATGTATGTTAAAATAACACAAATTTACACATGCAGACCATATATGATGTGATGATCTAAATTTATCCTTATAAGTCTGTTGTCCTAGGTGGATGCATATGCTCAATTGAATTAACTGGATGTAGAGAGACATACCTCACCCTTTCTGAGGCAATTTGGAGTTTTTTTAGGCATGGATTCTGATAGGCCTAGCAGTTCATCCTCCAGTAAGGCTTCTTCGGAAGTTCGAAGGACAGCTTTAGACGTTCCCTTTCCCTGATCGGCCCAACAGGTGCGTCAGTTGATCGAGTCTGTGATACTTCTTATTAAAGTTGATAAGGCCAAAATTACAGAGGAGGAGGATGTTCCCGTTGTGCATCTAACTCTTTCTTCATCCACTGCTCGCCAGGACCTTCCCGGCATACATGTGATAATTCCCGATCTTTTGGGCTATTTGAGACACCATCCATCGATCCATCTATATGAGAATTAGGTACTGGATGTTTTCATATTTGGATTTCTTCTTCTTCCATTTTTGGCAATGGTTGAACCTTGATTTGAATATGCAGGTTCCCGGATTTACTTAGCCGAGGGGGAACTGGTTTTGCATTCACTCCTTGTATAGGAGTTTTCATCCCAAGTACCAGGCCATTGTGAATTCTTGGGGTTTAGAGGATTTCTTTTCTATCGCACCATGACGTTTTCCATTGGGGTATTTGAGAGCTTTGTCTGAGAGATGGTTTCATCAGAGCCAGTCTCTCCATTTGCTAGACTGCGAGGTAATGATGACGCCGATGGATTGGCGGTTCATCACGAGCTTAGAGTTCACAGGTGAGAGGGTTCTCTTGGTGGCAGACATTTCCCCTGCTACTGTGAGATCCCTATTGAGAGTTCCTCCTTCAGCCCTTAAGGATCGTGTCGTTCTGGTCCTTTGAGCATTGATGCTTCCATTGAAGCTTTATCAAAGCCTTTTCCTGATGATCAAAGGGAGAGAGATCATATTCTACGACATTTATATTTGAATATCATCAGGGGTTGTTTCAATTGCAGACAACTCGTCGACGGTCTCCTTTGCCTTAGTTGGCGCTGTTTGCGAGGTAGATCGCATATGGGATTTTAATTGGGAATCCTTTACCTTTGTGTATTTCCTTCGCAGGATGCATCTGCGCTCAGAGGGCGTTATAGAGGCCTGGTTAGTTTTCTACCCATTTATGCTGGTAAGCAAATTTAATGGATTTTCATTTCCCACCTTCGGGTATTTTTGATTTCTGGACTGATGTAGTTGATTTCTGGAATTTTCAGTTCTGGACTTATGAGAGGCTTCCTTGCCTTCACCTTATTACAACTTTAGGTTTGGAGACGTATCCTTGGGGATGCTGCTGGCACCATTCTACTCTAGCGGAGGTCCCTGTAGTGGAGGGCTTCACTCATTGTTGTCTGCAGCTGGAGCTGCTAACCGCTAACGTCATCACTTGGGCTCTTTATACCTCTAATTATCTTACAATGGGCTTCGAGCATGGCTTTCCAATAGGAGCAGAGTATGCCTTTACTACCCATCTGATTCCCCTTTTGACTGAGGGAGGTTGGGAGCTCTACTTGGGAGAACGAGCTATCAGATGCATCACAGGGGAGATTCACATTCCACATCTTCCTCCTGACCAGCGATACTGGCCTTTGTCCTAGCCTGTTGCAGATATTCCCCTGATGGGCTTGGATGGTTTTACATTATCTGATGGTCTTTGTACATATGAAATTTTTCATCGATGGAGGACCCCTCACACTATTAAGGCTCAAACACGTGCTCTTCAGTTCCTAGCAGATATGGTACCTGGGTCCGTGATGATGACAGATTGGATAGCCTGCGTCTGAGAGCCTACTCATTTGGATCAGATAGCAGATTTGACTAGGTAGGTGGAGCAGTTATCCCATTTTGTACACCATCTAGGCACGGATCCTGCGGAGGCTACTACTTATTATTCCCTCCAGATCTGGTACTGGTCCCTCTGGCGGTCCAGGCACTGATGGTTTTGTTGGAGGAGATCCCGCTTTGTACCATCCAGATATTCCTTTTGGCAAAGAGACTGTGACTTAGAAAAAGCTAGATCGAATTGACGGGCTAAGAGATGTAGATGTTAGGGATTTCTTTCTGTAGGCCTTTGTTAGATGTTGGGCGGTTGTGCCCCATTTCCCTGTACTTTTTATTTTTATTTGAAGGATAAAGATGATGTATTCAGTTTTATATTTCATAGGGATGTATATAAAATGCTTTTCATTTATTGCACCTATTATTTTATCATTTATCATGATGCATGCATTATATGACATGGATTTGCATTTATATTGATGAGTTAAAGTTAACCCCTGTATTGTCTTGTGACACGATTTTATAGATCTTCTTCTTCAGTGGCCCGTATTGATCACATACCTCACACCTGGATTGAATCCCATTTGAGATCTTGGTATAACAGTTTGTCGGATTCATATCGGCGTTCAGTTGATCGCTTGATGATATATTCGAAGTCATTCTTGACTTTTTAGGTCCTCGAGGGATTTATCGAGGGCATGTTAGCATATTGGATCCCTAACATGCATATATTTAGATTTGGATCAAAGGAGTTGACATCGACATTGGAGGAGTACCAGAATATATTTTTGGTTTACCCTTGGACGGGTCTTGTGCAAGAGCGGCTTCTGGTGATATGCGACGCCAGTTTATGACGATGATCGATTTGAGGCGGTTGGTGGTTTTGGATGAGATTACTTATGGGCATGTGGTATCCCTTGATTTCTTAATTTATCACTTTGGATCTGTTGAGAGCTATACGATGCACTGGGAGAACTTTACCATCCAGGAGGATCGATGGAGGTTAGCTCGTGTGGACGCTTTGTTGATGTGCGTGATTATATATTTATATATATCGCTTTACATGAATCATCTTGATATTGATTTGGTAACTGAAGTCAGAGCTTTGAGGGAGGATCATACCATTCTTCCCATAATTTTAGCAGAGACATATACTTCAGCTTCGTATTGCCACGCCCATGACGATGGGTATTTTTGGGGTAGTTCTGTACTATTTTATGTCTGGTTCATGATGCATTTGAGCCCGATTGGGATTGCTTTCCGCCATGGATACTATTTTGGTCATGGTATAACGATGTTCTATTCTTTTCGACCCACTATTTGTGTGGATGCAGCATCATGGTTTGTCTTTCTAGATGATATTGAGGATTTGTTCTCCATTCTGGTTTATTCTAGGTACTTGTTCCCCTTTGAGTTTCATCACCCATGCGGCGGATATGGATTTTCTTGCGCTGGTTGGTTTGCGAGGCGTGACTACTTATCATCCATTAGCTGTCATGGGGCAGTTTGATCAGTTTCAAGACTTTCAGTCTTTTGACAAGGCATCAGATCATCGGTCATCTATTTTATCTTTATCTGAGCGTGATCTGGCTAGAGTATATGAGTCCTGGATTCATATGGAGAAAGTTGAGTTCCACGATAGTCATCCTGGTCATTTGGCTGAGTACAATGCCTGGTTAGAGGCAGATATAGCAACTGTTGCTGACCACTAGGATCCTAGTACAGACTCAGATGATGAGGAGCCTATAGAGGATCCACCCTCCCCGACACAAGATGATCTGTTTGCTAGCTTGACAATAGCTTTGGTTAGCTCTACCCCTAGTTCGTCTTCTACTACTGCCCCACTTTCTAGAGAGGCTTTGGAGCAGCGGGTATCAGGCTAAGGCATTGATGTTAACGACTTTATCCAGCAGGGATGTTGTTTATCTTGAGAGGGATGAGGCTCGCGCTGCCAGAGACGCTGCTGTTGCTGAGTGTGCTACTCACAGATCTTTTATTGATGACATCGTCGCTCAGATAAATGAGCTTTTGAGTTATCAGAACAGTAGTATGCATACTACGACAAAGCTTTTGGCCCATGTTGAGACAGTTGGGCAGGAGCTTAGGGCTGCACCCCTGTTTGTAGAGAGGGATAATCTTCTGGCTTTACTGACCCAATTGGTTGCGGGTTTATAGCTTGGTTTTTTTTCTATTACCTGTATAGACTAGATTAGTTCTCTTTTGATATGTACTGGTTACTTATGTATATTTAACAGTATCATATAAAAAGTAAATATATCCTAGTTCACCTCCCTTTTGGATATATTTTGACCTTGTATGATGCTTGCCATTTTATCTTTGACTTGTTGTCTTGATGTACCATGGTATTTTCCTTTCTGGATGTTGTTCCAGAGGGGTGGACAATAAGATGTCGAAGGATTCTCTTAGCATGGGTGAATAACTTTTGATGTTTCATAGGATTTGGTGTCTTGGGATTGGTATTCATATGGATGTTTGATTTGAAAGGTAATGTGTTTGGATTTTTCTTTTGAGGGTTAGAATGCACTATAGATGGCTGCCTACGTAATTCCGTAGATGGGGGGAGATCATGTCTTACATAGTTTAGGCTAAACTGTAACGACTTGACTTGATGATGATTTTTTTAAGACCAGGATGGTGGCTTACAGACAGTTCAGACATAGTACCTTTTCATTGTGTCTGAATTGATAAGTTGGGAAAATTCTTCGCCTTCCATTTCTTGCAATCTGAGAGCTCCTCTGGACAATACCTCCTTGATAATAAAAGGGCCTTCCCAGTTTGGGTAGAATTTTTCTTTGGCTGCATCTTGATTTGAGATGACCTTTTTCAGCACAAGGTTATTTTCTTTGAATTACTGAAGCCGGACCTTCTTATTGTAGGGCCGAGCAATCCTTTGTTAATATAACTGACCAAGGAATATGGCGGAAACCCTTTTCTTGTCTATCAGAGACAATAGGCTATACTGGTCCTGCAACTACTAGTCTTCTTCCATCTGGCCATCCATTAATACTCTTAATGATGCCATTTCTACTTCTATGGGGAGTACTGTTTCCATGCCATAAACCAATGAATAGGGGGTAGCCCCAGTAGAAGTGCGCATTGATGTTCTATATGCTAACAGAGTCAGAGACAATAAGTCAGGCCATCCTTTGTGATTGGCGGACATCTTTGGCATGATCTTCTTGATATTTTTGTTTGATGCTTCCACATTACCGTTCATCTTAGGCCAATAGATGACGGAGTTGAGATGCTTGATGTGGAATTTGCTGCATAATTCCTTCATTATCTGATTGTTCAAATTCTTGGCATTTTCTGATACGATCACCTCTAGTTGTCCGTATCAACAAATTATATTATTTCTGATGAACTGATTATGACCTCCATGGTGACTTTTGGAAATGAGGCAGCCTCCACCCACTTGGTAAAATAATCGATCATGGTAAAGATGAACCTATACCCGTTGCTAGCTTTAGGCTCGATTGGCCCGATCACGTCTGTCCCCCACATAAAAAGGGCGATTACGAACTCATACAATGTAGTTCATTTGGAGGAGTGTGGACGACATTTCTATGGACTTGGCATTGATAACATCTCTTGACGTGGTCTCTACAGTCAGCTTTGAGAGAAATCCATTAATTTTATGTTCTTAATATCTTCTTGGCAAGTAGGGGACCGCTCATGTGTGGGCAACACACTCCACCGTACACTTTATTTATAAGCCTCTGAGCTTGGTCTTTGTCTAGACATCTTAGAAGCCCAATTCCTATATCTCTTTTGTAGAGGTCATCTCCACTTAAGTAGAATTTCACGACCATTGTATGGATCCGCTTTATTTCAGCTTGGCTTGCGCTAGAGGGAATAGACCCATCCCGCAGATATTCTTTGATATTTTGGTACCAGGGCTGTTTGATGGGAGGTAGGTCATCTGATACTTCTTCGATATAATTTCCATATGCTGGTGCCATTTGATTTTGAATTTGATATCAGGCAGTCCTTTCCTTGCGGACATACTGATTAAGGGAGCTAGTGTTGCTAGTGCATATGCGAAATCATTTCGATTCCGAGGAATGTGAATGACGGTTATATCTTTAAACTCCATCACCATCTTGATAACCTGCATATGATAGGGCAACAAATGTAATTCTTTGGTGTGATATGCCCCGATGGTTTGTTTAATGACCAGCTCGGAATCTCCAAAGACTGCTAGATGTTTGATACCCATTGATTGGGCCAAATTCAATCCCATTATGCAGCTTTCATACTCGGCCGTGTTATTGGTGTTTCCAAACTGTAGCTTGGTAGCCATGGGATACTGTTCTACAGTGATGGATAAGAGAACTGCCCCTGCTCCCGCGCCTTCCATGTTTACAACACCGTCGAAGTACATTTTCCAAAATTGGACTATATCTTCTTGATGGTTTTGATGAACTGCCATTACAACGTCATCTGGGAAGTAAGTTTCCAACTGTTCGAAGTCCCCTGATGGTGCTTTGGCTAGTTGATCCCCAATTCCTTGACCTTTAATGGCTTTTTGGGTTACGTAGATGATGTCAGATTATTAGGAGGATTAGTTGCCACCTTGACAATCGTCAATTTAGCATGGGCTTGCTGAAGATGTATTTCAGAGGATCCATACGGGATATGAGATAGGTTGTGTGTCCTATAGAGGTAATGTTGTAACCTCATAGCGGCCTATACTAAAGCACAATAGGTCTTTTCAATCAAAGTGTATTTTCTGCTCACAGCTATTGAATCTTTTGCTAAGTTAATAGATGGCTCTTTCCTTGGCTCTTTCCTTGCCTCTTTCATCTTTCTTCCACAGCATGCAGCCCATGACGTTGGAATTGACTGATATGTACATGAAAAGTGGAACTTTATCCCTTGGAGGTACCAAAACAAGAGCTTCAATCAACTATTTCTTGATGGCGAGGAAAGTTTTTTGACAGTCTTTATTCCACTTTTTGGACTTAACAACTTAAAGATGGGCTCACAAGTTGTTGTAAGTTGAGATATAAATCTGCTTATGGAATTGATTTTTCCCAGAAATCCCCATATTTCCTTCTCCGTCTGGGGGACATGCATCTTAGTGATAGCTTTAATCTTGGCTGGATCAAACTTAATGCCTCGATTGCTCACCAAGAAACCTAATAATTTGCCTTATTTAACCCCAAAAGCACACTTGGTAGGGTTTAGCTTCAAGTTGTATTTGTGAAGTCGGTTGAATATCTTTCTAAGATGGTCGGTGTGGTCATCTTCCTTTCTGGATTTGACGATGATATCATCCACGTAAACCTCTATTTCCTTGTGCATCATGTTATAAAATAGGGCCATCATAGCTCTCTGATATGTGGCACCGGCATTGGTAAGGCCAAAAGCTAGTCGCCGATAGTAGAAGGTTCCCCAGGGGGTGATGAAGGTAGTATTCTCCCTATCTTCTTCAACAACCATGATTTGATGATATCCAGAAAAACAATCAGCAAATGAGTACATACCGAATCGTGCCGTGTTGTCTATTACGATATGGATGAAAGGCACTGGGAAGTTGTCTTTGAGACTAGTCTTGTTTAGGTCCCAGTAATCCACATAAACTCGTACCTTCCCCCTGGGTTTAGGCACAAGAACCACATTGGACATCAATTCAGGGTAAGTTGATACCATGATAATGCCTGCTTTAAATTGCTTGACAACTTCTTCTTTAACTTTCAAACTCCATTCGGGCTTCAGTCTTCTTAATTTCTGCTTAACTGGCTTAAACTCTTCTTTGATGGGCAGCCTATGAACAACTATATCTTTGGATAATCCGATCATGTCCTCATGTGACCATGCAAATACATCCTTGAACTGAGTTAAAATTCGAATCAGGTCATTTCTTTGGCTCAGGGTAAGGTCATTCTCGATTTGGATTTCTTTGGGATTTTTTGGAGTTTTGATATTAACAGTGGCGGTCTGTTCGAGGTTTGGTTTGGGTTTGTCTTTGACCCATCCTTTGATCTCCTCTGGCACCTCATTGCCCTCTATCTCCTCTTGCTCAATCCCCATCAGGTCAAAGTCCAGCTCAACATCAAAGTCATAGTCATTGTTAATAGTTGGCGATTCATCTGCAAGGCTAAACAAATCCAACTCTGGAGACTTGAAATTAGAACACTTTTGCTTAATATATGAGACTGTTCAAAATAAAATTGTCAGTAATATAACAAAAGTAAATTGCTAGCATCAAGTAACAAAACTAAGCAGTTTGATAATATCTACACTTACGGGCAGATGGACTATTTCTGCCCTTTTACCCATTTCGAGTGATGCAGGGAGTGTTGCTCCAATTGTCCAGAGTCAGGTCATTACTGACTATAGTGATGAAGGGGTTGCTGCTGTCCTCCTCCTTGATGATGGCCAAAACTGAGTCTATGTTAGGGTGAGCATCTATCCCTGGAACATCAATCTTAGCCCAATCTATGAAAGGGATTGTAGGATGGCCTTTTGATTGGTCATCTTTTTTGTAATCTCATGCCATACCCTCAGTATGTGCATGGTAGAACATCTTGGCAAATTGATCTTGAACTTCCTGTAGTAAATGTTCATTCTTCATTTTCCTTTGCCTTGGTCGGAAATGGTGCTTCTTCTTTATCACTGACAAACTTGACCTTTTGTATCAACAGGTTGGACAATCTGGCAGGAATCTTTTCCAAAGGTTTATGAAGCCTGATAGCAGGATGGTTGAAAGATGAACCAACATATGCTTATGCTGGTTTACGCACTTTGATCTTTGGAAGTAGCTTAATCCGGCTTTCCCTGCCTGACTGGGTATCTAAATTGGACTTTTGATTCCTTGTTGGTTCTTTCCCAACCCTTTACCTGGCAAGAAGCCCAAGGCCATCATCTCTTAACCGACAGACATTACTTCAGGAGATATTCTTGGTTTTAGAGTTGTTGCCCCGATAGGTTGATAGTGAGTGGTGCTCACCTCGAACACTTGAAAACTAGAGGGTTAAACACTTTCATTTAGGCTGATAAGTGGCATTTCCCTGGGTACATAGACTGGATACTCAGGTTCAGCATTAATCATCACCAGATTACCATTCACGATATACTTCAGATGTTGATGAAGGGTGGATGGGACTGCTCCTGCCGTGTGAATCCATGGTCTTCCCAACAGTAAATTGTATCCTGTAGTGATGTTCAGGACTTGGAAAGAGATGTGGAAAGTATGTGGTCTCATCTCCAAGGGAAGTTCAATTTCTCCTATAGTATTCCGTCGAGACCCATCATCGGCTCTTATGATGACGTTACTGTTCTGGATTTGGTTTGGATTAATGCTCATCCTTTCCAAGGTATCATAGGGGCAGATGCTTAAGGAAGATCATCCATCACTCATTACACCCCGTATCAATATTCTGAGGATATTATGACTATGTGTAGTGATTTGTGATGCCCAGTTCCTTCCGCCGGTATATCAACATCTGTGAAATATATCACATTGCTGTTGAAGATGTGATCAACCAAGTGGCAGAATTTTTCCGTGTTGACCGTTTTTGGAAGATGTGCTTCTTCCAGTACTTGCACCAGAATTTTAAGATGATCCTCCAAGGATAATATTAAATCCATGATGGAGATTTGCTTGGGTGCCACTTTTAAACATGCACCACTCTTGCTTTATTACGCTCCATTTTACTAAGGAATTTTGCAATCTTCTTATTGGGTACTTTCCCCGAGTTTTTGATGACTGGCTTTACCACACGCTGAGGTAAAAATAACAGATTATCTTTAGGTAAGACAGCGATAAAATCTGATGTTAATCCCGCGCTTTCCCTTTAATTCTATGGGACTCTCTTCAGACTGATTGTGGGATATTAGGGTAGATATGGCAACAACAATGGTTCTGGTGTGACTATCGTCATAGGATTCTTTCCCCTTTTATCACCCATTCCTTGAATTACCAAGGGTCCTGCAGACGTGTCTCCTTCATAGGAAATGATCACTACAATTTTTTTCAACTTCTGTGTCCCGGGAGGAAATATATCCTCTTCTTCAGAAAAGGTACTACCACTGTTTACCATTTTTAGCTCACCATCATCGATTAAATTCTGGATTTAGGTGACGAAGTGCCCAACATCCTTTTGTGTCATGGCCCGAAGTGTTGGAGTGGTATTGGCATATCTTAGTAGCCTCGAACCTCCTTGATCTGGGGTCCATTGAGGGTAACAGTTCTATGATCTTTCTTTCATTGATCAACATCTGTAGAATTTCCTCCCTAGATTGATTCAAAGGAGTGAATTTTCTTTAAGTAGAAAATGCTCTATGAGCCTGGAATCTTTCTTCCCTTGCAACTTTATTAGCCCAAGTTTCATTCTCTTGGAATCTATAATGATCCTTCTTTACAATTAGGAGGATATTTGTTTGCCTCTAGACAACCTGGCTTATCAATTGCAGAGTTACTTGGTGTTGATATACCATTAATTTTGCCAATTGATCAATATATTCTTTGATTGATTTTACTTCTCATTCTATCGAAGAACGTTGTTTTGAATCACCCAACTTAGCGGGGCTACGTTCATTTAGTTATGACGACTCTCCGATGTACTTAAGGTACTTGGAACCTTCTCCATTCCCCATAATAATCATGTTCACTCCTTCTTTGTTGTGCTGAGGTAGAGGATTATCTTGGACTTGTAACTGTTCTAGTGTCGTCACCACAATCTCACCACTGTCTATCATATCTTGTATCTTGTGCTCCAGAGACCAACATTCTTTGGTATCATGGCCAAGGGACCCAGAATGGTAAACACACTTTTTGCCTAGGTTAAAGATTTTCCAATTCGGATTTGCAGGGGGAAGGAGTGGAGTGATCTTCTTCTATGTTATCAGAAGCTTCAGTATGTTCTCTAGTGAGTCCCCTAGCAGTGTAAATGTTCTCCTTGCGTCTAACTTCTCTGGTTAGACTTTTTTGGAATAGCTGCATTCTCAGCTTTTCGTCCTCTGCATAGGACCCGAGTTCTCCAATATACACTTTCAGATGAGTATAAGGATCTCCTAACCCGTTGTACTTTTAAAAATTTGGGACTTGGAATTTATTCGGATAACGAGCTCTGGGAGTATGCATAGATCTAAGTAGTTGACACTCTCATATGCTCCAATCCCTTTGATTGACCGGATGGTTTCTTCCATTTGTTGGATTTTCTTCCTAATATCACCAATTTTTTGATCATCGTTGAGATTGGTGATTTCAGGCGTTTTGTTGGTTCCTTCACTGGATCGAGGTTCAGGTATCTGAATTTCTATCTTTTTGTCAGAACTTTGACTGCCCCTTTACTCGGAGGACTCAGGTTGAGTTTGATTCTTTGGTTCTTAAGTGGTTTTGAGCTGTTCTTTTAACAGGATAACCACTTCTGTTATCTGCTTTTTAAGTTCATTGAATTCTTCTCGGGACACTGGACACATTTATGTGAGGCACTTTCAGCCATATTTGTAAATGGGCTTTGTGCCCTTTTATACTTTGATCTAGTAATAGGACCAATCTTGCCTACAAAAAGAGTATGTAATTTAGTCTTGATAGACAAGAACAGTATGCATGTTATGCAATGTGTCGGTTTTTAGGTGTTTTTTTAATATTTTCCTGCAAAATAAAGGTCAGTTATTTTGATGACAGGATGACATGACATTTATAACATGATTTGATATTTGACATGAAATTGAGAGGAATTGACATTTAATATTTGACAGAAATCGATATTTGACATATATAGAAAGAGGAAAGGCATGAAGTGACTTCCTTTCGTGTTTGGTTTATCAGAGGCTGACCGATATTTGGTTACTCTCACAGGATTTTCGGCATGAAGGTTCCCAGATCATCGCAATCTACTAGATGGGAATGAGTCCGATCTTTCAATTAGAGCGGATCTGAGTGGCGCCTTTCCTGAGCCTCACGGGATTAGTCTCCTCTTGATTCTAGTAATCAGTCACCGATGGGTTTGCTTCCTGGTGGAGGAATCACACAACATACATTCACATACATTCATCGCGTCTCACCGTATGCAATATGATGACATTGTGCGAAACACTAATATAAAGTACTGTAAATAAAGTATTCATTCACATCCATTCAATGTCAAGGAAGCATTCACCACACACATGCAGATAAAAGGGAATTAAAAAGATTGAAATGTGGTTTAAGCCCTCTACTGTACCCAGCAGAGTCATCACCTGTCGACGCCGGGGAGAGTTCCGCTTCCTAATTTTTTTCTACCCTTTATTATTTCTCTAAGTTGATTTATTTGTTTTAAGGGTGAGTTTTAGGAAAGGACTGACATAAATGTCGACGCTTTTTTGAAAAGATTGATTTAAATGATAGGGCAGAATTAGACAAAGCTGCCAGTTGGTATGAGTTCAAAAGGATGTACCAACTCATTCGGATTTTAGAAAGGATTTTCGCAATATGGCCCAATATGTGACTCCGTTTAATTAGTCTGGAACCCGAGATTCATAGAGTTCGGGGGCTTACTTAAGCGAGGGGAAGGTGTTGCGCCCCCCTTCGACTTCCGTGAAACACGGCTACCACGACTTTTTCATTCCCTATAATTAAGTGCGCGTGTGTGTGTGTGTAAAGCATTACAAAAGGTGTTTAAGTGCTTTATTTTGAAAGTAGTGTTGTGCCTCTTTGGACCTATGTACAAAGGGTTTGATTTAAATAAAAGGCCATTTTTAACAATTAAAGCATATAAAAGCGATGTTTTGAAAAGATGGTTTTCAAACCCTTTTGCTCAAATAGGAATCGAGGGCCTTTGATACTTCCAATTTAATTCTAGAAGCGGCTTTATTTGATTTTATTGAGATGTGAAGCATCGTTAACAATATTGAAAACTATTTACAAGTGTCAGGCTCGTTGTGGGCATGAAAGCCATCTAAGTATGCCCGAGCATCACATACATGATTTTCACTATATTGGGGCCTTAAATCAAGATACCGTTTTAAGGCCCTAGGTTTACATTTACAACAGATAGCAAGCTGGCTGTACTGTAACAAACGAGAATTTTGTATATTAGTTTTAAATATTTATTGAATTAAAATAAATATTTTAATTTATTTATTTATTGAGTTAAATAAATAATTTATGTGATTGTTGTGGAGTAATTTAATTAAGTGCAAGATGTTAATTAAATGAATATTTAATATTAAATTGATGTGTAAGCAACTTTTTGATAATTGTTACATAAGATTGTGATTAGTGAGTAATTATAATTTTGTAGCAATTTTGTATTATGTGGCAATTTTATTTAGTTAAGTGATGTTAGCTTGTATTTAATTAAATTAGAATGTAAGATTTAATTAAATAAATTGTGACATTAGAAACTGTGTTAAAGGAGTTATTAAAATAAATAAAAGGGTTTTTAAGAGTTTTACCAAACAAGGCCCTTACATATGTTTTAATCTTGTTTTACCAAATAAGGCCTTAGTTCTAAAAATCTATTTTTAAATTTAAAGAGTTTTTGCCAAACAAAGCCTTATGGCTTTTGATTTTCAAAAATTAGTAACTGATATATTTATTAAGAGGAATTAAGTATATCAGTTATATATTATATACTTATATCCTATATCTATCAGTTATATGTATATAGTTTATACGTAAAGTTAGTCAGAGTTAGAAGAAGAACAGACTAAGAAAACTAGAGAGAAAAGAGAGAAGAAGAGAGAAGGAAGAAAAGCTTGTGAATTCATAAAGATAATCATCATCACAAGAGTCACCATCTTCATCTTCTCCCTCTAGAAGCAAAAGTATAATTTAGTTTAAGTTTTGTTATTTCATATTTTCATAGTTGTAAGTTCTCTGTAACTTGATTTTTATGAGAATTTGTGTAATATGGTTCATATATGTTTAATATGTGTTATAACATGCTTATATATGATTCATATGGTTATTTAAGTGATTAATTTCATGTAAATATGATGAACATGAAGAAATTATGTTCATAGCAATTTACAGTGAACTAGTTTGAAAAATAGTTCTTTAATTATCAAAATTTGTGTTTGATTGTGATATTTTATGTAAATTGATCATAAGTTAAAATAATATGTTAAGAAACAAAATTAACATGATTTAAATTAGGTAATTTTGTTTAAAAACAAAGTCACGATGTTAATTTTCTTCAAAAACGCTTAACAATGGTGTTTTCTCCAAAATCATGAAATTAAGTGTTTTAATTATGTGTTGTGGAGTTTATGTATATGAAAAACATGTTAGAAGATTAAGATTATGTTTTTATAAAGTTTCATATGCATTATTTTAGTTAAAATTGGAATTTGGTGCGAAAAAATAAGCCAAATTGGCTTTTTCTCTGCACAGTTCGCGAACCAGGCTTTCCACCAGCAATAGGACCAGCCCCAACAGACTTTTTGCCTTGAGAAATCTGCCCCAGCGGACTTTCTTGCTGTCCAAAAAGTTGTGTTGTGTGTTTTAAGTCCTAACTTGATGAATTAATTGAATGTAATGAATTTGATGACATGTTAGTATATAGAACAATAATATAACATATTTTTGACGTGTATGAGACAATTTGAAGTCTCATATTAACATGTTATGTGTGAACTTAGATATTGTTATCATATGGTATGATTATGATGGTTTAAAATGTTATGCACGTGTGATATGCATGTTGTGAGTTTAGACTCACGTTATGTGGTTAGTTAGTGAGTTAAGTTTACAAACCACCTTGTTAAGTTGAACTTAAGTAAGAAGTTCAACGGTTAAACATAGTGGTTATGAAAATAATCGATATTGTAAACATAATGTAATATGTAGGATAATTGTGGAATGTGATTGTAAATTGTAGCTTGAGCTTGAGGCAAATTTTCTAACTATACTCTTTCATTGAGCAAGTTTCCTAATCCTTATTTTATTGAGCAAGTTGTTCTATCCTTTCTTGTTATGTTTATGCAAATTATTGTATTCTCTATAATTTCTATATTGAACAAGTATCTTATTGAAGTTCATTATTGAATTGATGTGACCTTGACTTAATTGTTCAAGCAATGTCCATATTGTCTTTCAAATGCTTTAAGTTTATTTCTAAAGCATGATTGTTAAATATGATGTCTATTATTATGACTCATAGTGATTTCCTATTTCTTTTATTATCGAATTCTAAATTATTGTAAGTTGATTCAACTACCCCTTAGTTGATGATAGTTGAACTCCAAATTTCCCTTTAAGCTTATCCAAACCAAACTTTTTTAGTACGAACTTGTTATCAAATACTGAGATGAACAACCCTATTTAATAGGGGAATACCATGCGAAAGCATTAAGATGTTTGTGCACAATACATGGTACGAAGGGCTGATCCCCCTAAGTACGAGTTTAGAGTCCATATAGTCTAACGATTGTTAAATATTTTAAATGGAAATGTTTATAACCTAGGACATCGTTCAAGGTCTTATGACCCTCAGATGAATTCTAAATTTTATTCTTGATTATCGATGAATGAAATATTATCTATTCAGTTGAAGCTATTCAATACTATGTCATCACTATTGTTTGCTATTTCAAGTGAGCTTTTGTTTGCTCACTCTTGCATTATATAACCCTTGTAGCTGAAGTAGAGAAAGTTGACGAACCGTCAACTAGCAAAGGCAAGAGCAAGATAAACAAGTGAAGACTTGTTTGTATTATGATATGATATGTAATAAGATTTTTATTATGTTATAATGTTTATTTTTCGCATTGACGATGTTAAGGTTAGATAACCCTGGGAACGTTTTGAATAAGTTGTAATCCTTTTTATAAGGAAGATTTTTATTTGATTTATAAAGGTTGTAATTTATTTTACATTTCTTATTTATGGGCAGTAGTTATGTTTTATTTAAATAGTGAGCACCAAATTCCGTGGAATTGAAGTACCCGAATTTGGGGGTGTCACATGTACAACTCAAGCAAGTCCATCACAGGAACCGAATCTAGATCCAGTGATTGAATCATCGACCCTGTGGCTCCTAGGCTCACATGATATCATTTAAAGCTTGCAATATGTATATTTAACATAATATACACATATATAACTCAAAAGTTCGTTAAGCAACGAATTTATTGATCAAATCCTTGTACTCGAGTAAACAAGCTTTCCGTTTCCTCTAAATACAGATCTAGGGTCACATGGTTGCCACATATTTATAAACTAGAAAGTAAACTAGATCTATCTAGATCCTAGCCAGTCTAGCTCAAAAAGGTTCAAGTTTTGCAAGTTTTGAACCGGTTAAAAGCTAGATCTGGCTAGATCTAGTATAGATCTAGTCAAACACTTTAATAGAGACTATTTACACAAATTAAATGATAAAAAACTAGATCTAATCACTATCAAGCGAGATTTACGTATATATAACACTTATATATATATAGTAAAGTAGAAAAAGAGCACATATCTGAAGAGATCTTACAGTCTTTCACGAGATATGCTAACGAATGGATTTTTGCACCTTAAAACTCGATTTCAACCTTTTAAAACTTGATATGTTGAAGTATATATGTATATAATTGTTTACAATTGAGATTTACAGAGTTTGGAGCAAGATTTAAGATGTTTCTCTCTTAAACTCTCAGATTTTCTCTCTCTTGAGCCCTCTCTCTTTCTCTGAATCTCTTAAAAATGAGCTAGGGGTTGATATTTAAAGACTCGACCTACCGCAGGTAGACCTGCGGCCAGGCCCAGTGAGTTCTGCAGCCTCGAAGTCTGTTCCTTTGATCGACGTGCTGTCTGCTGAAACCTTCGTAACTTTTAATCCGGGAATCCTATGGAGGTGTGACGTACCATTCCAAAAATCTCTTTCCGAGAGCTACATAATGACATAGGGCTTGCCCGTTTCTGAATCCAGGAAGATAGGTCCATGACCAAAATAGCATCTTCTTGTCTTCGTAGGCTATCTTGTGCAGTTTGCACTCAGGATTGCTGTGATGGCTCTTTCTAACCTATCTATAGCTGAATGACTGTTGTTTGTTGTTAAGATTTTATCTTTGTCATCACGGGGTTGTCTTTGGGGTTGATGTGGCTTTTGGTTGTCCCTCGGGGTTATCTCCGGGGTTTGCCTGCTGCCAACTTTGTTTTTCCTCAAGGTTGTCTCTGAGGTTGATTTTATATCCCACGTGGCTGTCTCTGGGGTTTGATTTGATGTAGTCCTCTTGGGTTGTCTTCAGAGTGAATGTTGTAATCCTCCGAGGCTGTCTCCTAAGTGGGAAAAGACATTTTTGCCCTCATGCATTGGTTAGTAACAGGAAAACAAAATTTAGAGTATCTATAGATATATAATTGTATATATATGTATGTTATAGCACCGTGTAGCACCATATCTAGTATTTGAAGGTACCTGGATTTGGGGGCATCACAGGTTGGTATCAGAGCTGTAGGTCATAAAACTTAAGGGGGGGAGAACCTTAGGAAGTTTAGATGAAGTCAAAAAGTAAATAAATTCAAATAAATTTTCTATGTAAAAGAAGAAATTTAACATAAACTAAATATGTTATGTGGTAATAATATTTTGTGCTATGTGCTAATCAATATATTATATGTTATTGTAGATGTCAGGAGATAAAATTGTGTATAAGGATATACTTATAGTGAGTGAAGAGTTAGTGAATCATCTAGTGCCGGTACTGACGTCGATAGCTGAAGTACTCGTTTGGAATGCTCAAACGAGTGAACTTGAGCAAGAAGATCCATCTTAAGAGGATCAAGAGGATATGGAGGTTGCATCACCATATATTGTACCCTCAAGAGAAGAGGAGATAGAGGTGGCATCACTTGATGTTGAACCTATTGATCAGAAGGAGGAAGGAATTCTAGAGAATCTGAAGGAGCTGTTCATGGCAGTTCACGACAAGAACACTAAGTTACGTAGTGAGGTGCGTAAGTTGAGGGAGAAGTGAAGGACATTCAGGTTGCGAAAGAGGATGTTGAGAAGTATTGGGAGGAAGAGATAGATGAGAAGATATTAGTTAGGGACGAGGTTCGTAAGCTTAAGGAAGAGTTAAGAGACAAGAAAGCGAAGATAAGTCAAATGACTTATGTGTATAGAAGTTCTCATCAGGATCATCAGCGAACTGTCTCTCATTATCCAATTGAGATAGGGCAGATAAGGCACACTATCAGTAGAGATATTGTGATAGCTCTCGCCGACGAGAAGTATGTCAATGCTATTAGACAAGGTTTAGTCTAGTAAGTAGATGACGTATAGATATGTAAAGTAGTGTGTATCTATGTAATGATGTAAAACCCACTTTTGTATAAGTATAGGGTTGGCTTTTGTAAATCCCAACTTTTAGAAAGCAATAGTGGGATAGTAATGCAACTAGCAGAAGCTATATGGTAGAAGAATGTATGTAGTATTATACTACAGAAAGAAGCATATTAATATAACGAAGTTTATTAAATGTGCTTTGTAATGCTTATGTGTTATTCGTTTAACAAATAATAACCAAGAGAAAGTAATAAATAATAATAATATTTATTTATTTAATAGAAAATGCATCCAAGAAGAAGACAATGAAACCAAGAAGCTGAGTCTCATATTGAAAATGAACGAGAGCGTCAGACAGACTCGATGTAAGAATTTGTAGACCTTTTAAGAGAGGCATTTAATAGGATTGGCCCTAATGTACTAGTAAATCTGCGGTTGTTCATGTAGCCAACTTTAAGGACTTTAAGAGTGTAGGTCCGCCTGAGTTTAAAGGAACTACGGACCTAATAAAGGCTCAGTCGTGGGTAAAAGAAATAGAAAAGGCGTTCATAATCGCCAGAGTCGGAGAGGAGCAAAAGACCTCTTTTGCTACCTACATGATGAAAGGAGAAGCCAATTTCTAGTGGGAGGCAAACCAGGATAGGGCTGGAAAGGGAATTATTACGTGGGATCGGTTCAAGAAAATTTTCTTCAAGAACTAATTTCCCAGTAGCATGAAAAGCAGAATGGAAGTTAAGTTTTTAAAATTGAAACAAGGGGATATGACGGTTCCCCAGTATTCAACCAAGTTTAGTGAACTGGCAAGGTTCTCTCCACATCAAGTGAATACCGAGGAGAGGAAGGCACAGAGATTCTAGCAGGGCTTGAAACCCTGGCTCTATAGTAGGATATTAGTGTTCCAAAGTAATTCTTTTGGGACTATTCTGGAGAAGGCTGTTATCTCTGAGGGTGGAAGTGAGGCTTTAAGTCTCTACCATAAGGAAAAGAAGAATAAGAAGAAGAGTGAGGGAGGGAGGAGCTAAAGCTGAAGGAGCTAGAGGGAGAGAAGGAGTTCAGAAGAGGAAATGGTTTCACTCTAGGAATACCAGAGTGAAACAAGGAGACCCGAAGAAGAGGGTCGAAGTATATAAGAATTATGGGAAGGCTCATCTAGCAGTTTGTCTCAAAGGAAAAGCAGTATGTTACAATTACGGGCAGGAAGGGCATATTATTCCTAAATGACCCAGTCCGAAGAACAATCAGGGATGTTTTATTTGTGGGTCAACTGACCACATAGCAAGGAATTGCCCGAAGAAGGGATCGGATGTGACGCCCCCAAATCCGGGTCCCTTTATTACTTCGAATCCGGTGCAGTCACGATACTACTATCGTCAAACTATTACATCTTTTATTCATATCTTAATGAATATAACTTTGCTTATTACAATTTAGAATATAAATTCTTTTCATTATCAGGATCTCGTATAATGACTCCTAACTTTTACGAGTTACAATCTTGGTCATTTATCATTCCTGTCTTATATCATGTTCGATATTATAAAAATGCGGAATAACTTAAACTTTTTCAATTCTCTTGAATAAAATCTTTTATTGATTTCTAAATCTTGAATCGATTACATAACATTGAATCACACTATATTATGATTCGCTTTACAAAAATTTCTGTATAAACGTTTACAACTCAACTTGATATCCTCTCAGTATTAGCTAGTACATCTTTACAATGCAACAAGTATTAAACATCGTAAGTATATATCAATTACACTCCTAGAACCTAAACGTGGTTCAAGAAACTTGCAGAAAACGATTTTTGTCCAGAAAAACGATCCAATTCTCACATCAATTCATACATGGAATTATAAAATTGATAATTAGCACAAAGTTAGGCTCTGATACCACTGTTGGGTTTGTATGTAACGCAATCATGTAATCAAATCACATAAATAGGGCGGAAGCGTAAAAACTAGGTTTTTAAAATTTATACAAACCCATAACCATGATCATGCTTTGTGCTTGTTATCAATAACAGAAAAGAGAGAACATGGAATTATACCTTTGAAGATCTAAGCTTCCTCAGGTACAAGTTCTACTCCTTTGATTCCTTTGATTCCTCTGATAGTGGCTCCTTCCCTTGATCAATGTCAGCCACCCAAATGTTTGGCCTCTAACGGTGATCCACCAAGGAAGATGAAGAACTCAAGAAGATGGGTTATTGGCTTAACCCTTGTTTCTATCTCTATAGAATATGTGTACTCCCAACTCTTGGAAAATTTCACGTCCCTTATTTCTGATATAAGACTCTCTTATATAGATATTATGTTAACCCTCCTAATCCAATTAGAATAGGATTTTATTTAATTAATTTATATCCTAATCTTTATTAGGATTGAGAGAGAGTACTGATATTATATTAATTCCTAAACTCCTTTAGAATTAAAATAATAATAATAATAATAATATTAATAAGACTCCTCTTATTAATTTATATTTAATATTTCTAAAATATTAAATAATAAACATTAAGCTATTTAACTTATTCTATCATCATAGATTAAATTAATTATACTTAATGCATTATTACTATCATGCCATTTTCTTCTTAAATAATTCTTCTTCCTTTTATGGTGCGACCCTTTAGGTTCTCCATATTAAACCGGTTGTGAATAAATCAATTAGAACAATTCTAATCTTATTTAAATAAACAAATTAAACTAATAATCTATTTAAATAAATAACATTTATTCTACAATAGGGATAAGCCTCCCTAGCGATCAACGACTTTCCAGATAATATAGATTTCAACATTAATCATAAAAGAACCTGTGAGTTAATAGTTACCGTACAATTCAATCCTTCCACCATACAATGTCCCAATTAAATATAAGACATGGATTTACTGTCAAGTCTTAATTTATTTAATCATATGTATTTCGATTAGAAAATGCACAACTCCAAATAATGCAAATTAAAAACCTCTTTCTAATTTCATTCTACCTTGGCCAAGGATTCCTGGGTTGTCATTTAACGAATCACATAGGACATATCTCCTCTTTTACTAGAGGTGGTAGATTCTTTATTGATCATTCATTATCTCCATATGTAACTCATTACACCCAAGCATACCCTATATATGCCTTAAAAGGCCTTAAGGAATTAGTCAAAGTATAATTTGTTACATACAAGATACTATGATGATCTCAAGTCCAAGGATCACATGTACTACTATCACATTAGGAATTCCTATTGACAGGCGAGTAAAACTCCATTAGGTATTCCATAGCGAGTCACGTTCAGTGAACTTATTCTCCAATAAGCACCTACATACTTGCTTTAGTGTCTCCACACAAATGACCATGAGATCAGTCATCCTCATCCAATGAGCAAGCAACATATGTACCAATCTATCCGGATTTACTAATCCCCTTTTTAGTAATCCCACGATTGGGAACTATTTTAGTTTTAAAGCTTTCTAAGAATTTAGATCTCATTAGCATGATCAACATCATGATTCTAAAAGCATTGCTTAAAACTATGGGTTATTTACATATTATAAAAACAGCACCATGTAGATAATTAAATGCCTTTAATAAATAAATATTTTATTAATAAATAAATAAGATTGTTTACAAAGTATGTGCTTTATCATCATATATGATTGGCTTGTATGCACACTACTATCAACAACTCCTCATGAGTTCGTCTCGTACTTTTTATAGTACATTCACTTATAGCATCAAGCTATACATACTTAGTCGTTACAAACTATCTATCATTTCACAGTTCAATCTGATCACGTCGTGATCATCGGTTTACCTTAGGGTTCTTTCTCTATTATCAACCAAACTCCATCTGAGTTTATTCTCACTATCTTTGTCATATACATCTTATAGACATCGTCTTAACATTTTTATTATCGGAGTTAGGAAACTCCCGATTCTCATTCTCTAGATATTTTGAGATTCTTCTTTGAATCTTCACTTAGATATATTTTAATCTTATCTTTCACTCCCTCAGGTTATAGTCTAAGATACACTTACCTAAGGTTTATAACCTACAGCTCTGATACCAACCTGCGATGCCCCCAAATCGGAGTCCCTTTATTACGTCGAATCCGGTGCAGTCACGATACTACTATCGTCAAACTATTACATCTTTTATTCATATCTTAATGAATATAACTTTGCTTATTACAATTTAGAATATAAATTCTTTTCATTATCAGGATCTCGTATAATGACTCCTAACTTTTACGTGTTACAATCTTGGTCATTTACCATTCCTGTCTTATATCATGTTCGATATTATAAAAATGCGGAATAACTTAAACTTTTTCAATTCTCTTGAATAAAATCTTTTATTGATTTCTAAATCTTGAATCGATTACATAACATTGAATCATACTATATTATGATTCGCTTTACACAAATTTCTGTATAAACGTTTACAACTCAACTTGATATCCTCTAAGTATTAGCTAGTACATCTTTATAATGCAACAAGTATTAAACATCGTAAGTATATATCAAGCACACTCCTAGAACCTAAACGTGGTTCAAGTAATAATCTAAACAATATTCTTCATTGCGATACTATCTATCTTTATCAATCAAGAAGCACGAAGTCTTTATCGTAAGTCCTTAACCTGCAAAAGTGGTTATTTGCAAGAGTGAGCTCGACAGCTCAGCAATTCTAACAGTTTTCATGCATCACATAGCATACAACATCATACTCAGTTCATGCATTTATAAACAATTTATATTTACTACGCATGTTACTTTTCACATAACAAGTATATCATCAAAGATCAACTTTCAATCTCATTTATATCTCATATACAGTTCATATATAAGTTCACATTATCACAGCATAATATAATTCAACTAACAGTTATTGAATTCATATATCAAATAGGAACTGAAAGACTTGCCTGATGCGTAGTTTAACAACTACGACTGAACTGCTTAAGAATATCTGCACTTCGTGTAATCCTACACAGTTATATTAATCATAGAGATCACACTCATCAGTTATATACATCCATATATCCTCAATATAATAATAAGTATTATATTGTTTTCCATCTTGGTTCTTAGAACCTTTGTTTCACTTTCTTATCGTATTCTTAGAATAATTATATACGTATAAGTATACTTTAACCATACGTACTTACTAACATTCTTCATATACACATGCCTGTCTACCACTAATCTATTTACATATAGCTAGTGTAGTCCATCTTTTGAGTTAATCATTCTCATTTCATATTCAAATTATTTAGTTTTGAATTACATAGCTCTATGTTAAGTTATTTAAATCAACAAGGCTTAACACTTCATTTAACAACGTTTCAATGTTATAAGATTTTAAACTATATATTGGTACTAATCAACCTTTAACACGCATGCTCACATATATCTATCTACTTACATATAGTTAGTATAGTTCAGCTTTAAAACATGCTCGTATAGTGCATATCACGGCTAACTAACGGGGTGCACATACCAATCATGACTAGAGGCATACAAGTCCTATCATGCTTGTACATAAAGTCAGAATGCAAGTAACTCAATGTTCAATCATCTTACTTTCAAACTCTCTAAGTTTTATTTTCAAAATCCATGTCATACTTTAAACTAATCATGCAAGGCCACTTTGAATCACTTGACATGCTTATTTATACATGTATCTACACATGCTTAATATAACCACTCTACGTTTACAAAACTTAGTTTGCAAAACTATTTGAGTTTTCCTTTGAAATTGTTTTAAACCAAATCAAAGCAATCTAACACATACGAAACAACTTTGAATCTTATATCATGCATAGCTAGACTTTGTATATATGCTATCAAGATTAGAATCTAAGGTACACAAGTTTTGTCAAAGTTTGCTTTCAAAACCCTTATATAATCTTTGGAAAAATAACCATTTAAGCAATTCATGATATGTAAAGGTACTCAAGACCATATGTCATACTTATTTGTATGCATGACTAAGCCATTTACACAAGCTACAAATATTAAAATTCAAAAGTCTCAAGGTTAGTCTAGATTTGTTTTCAAAATCTTCAAGTCTCTTTTCAAAATATACACTAATCATGCTAAAGCAATGCATTATTATCAAGGCGTCCTTGAACCACATATCATATATGTTTTCATGCATATATAAGTTAAACTAGCATGCTAAACTTATCAGATTTCAACTAAAATTAAAAAAAATTTACTGATGCATGACGCAGCTGCGCTGATATATACTGTGGGAGCGGCGCAGCTGCGCTGCTCCAAGACAGTTTCAGACTCAACAGCTGGCGCAGCTGCGCTATATTTACACTGAAGAGGGGCGCAGCTGCGCCCTTCCTGGACAGTTCCAGGAACGGCTTCTACAATTGCAGAGCTCAAATCCAATCCTACCATCTTTATGAAACATGCTTGAAATCCATCATATTGCATCTATAACATATATATAGACTCCACTAACATGTTTCCATTATCTCATATATCCATTCTTACTAATTCATGCAATTTCCATAACTTGTAAATGCTAAACTTCAAAACATGAATAACATTATACCTCTTTGAGCTTTGAAGTTGCTTGCTTCCTAATTTCAGAACTCTCTCTATAACACTTAGCAAATATTTCAGCAAAATGAAATGAGAAGGGACGCTTGCCATTTATAAAGGAACTCTTGTCCATGCCATGGCTTTGCCCAACAAATCAAACCAAGGGAAAGAAGGAAGAGACATTGGGCAAGAGAGAGTTGGTGGAGGTGGTTGAAATCCACTATTTGAGCCACTCCCTCCCTCATTATTACCATCATCCTAGCTATTTCAATTTCCTAGCTAGCCAAAGGCCATTCACGTGCATGAGAGAATGTGACTCTCTAATTAGGACAAGGCTTAAAAACTCAGCAGTTTAGCAAAATAAGGTCTTAGCACACTTAGATTATATCTCATTTTGGGCTTATTAAGTCGATTGGATAACTTAATATTGTTATATTAATATAATTTATAGGTACATATACACAAATACATATGTACACCCACATAAGTATATTTATACTTTAAATATATACCAACACATATAATCATGTATCTCATGTACATTGGTTTAGTTCAATTAATATTTTAATTGGACTAGATATAAAATAGTTGGGTATTCTCATCCCATAATTTTTCATAAAATTATTACCTCAATTACACCCAAATATTGTAATGATAATTAATATCAATTATTTATTAACTTGCCATTTCTTTTAATAATTATAGTTAAACCTCTAATTGATTTAACTTTACCACTCATGCCACACAAGGCACAATTATGTAAGCTTAATATTTAATAGGTCCTAAGCTCACAAAATAATATTACTCTCAATGTCACATCTTATAATAAGTTCATGATGTAATACCATTACATTTTTTATTTACATGTTCTCTAATTATAATCAATCTATTACCCTCCTATAAGCAATACCCAATGCTCAAAGAAGAGTTGGTGGCTAACTCCACCAACTACTACTATTCATAGTCCTTCCTCGTCATTACACCTTATAATATGCTCATGATGTAATTACATTTCTTATTATATGCTCTCCTAGTAACAATGTAGTAATTGAATTAACAAACTCTACACACCAATATATTGCCTCTAATTATTATCAAGCTATTATCCTCCTATGGTCATTACCCAAAGGGCAAAGGGGAGTTGGTGGCTAACTCCCACCAACTACTACTATTCATTGTACTAGCCATTTAGTTAACCATCATTGCTCTCACATAGGCTAACTTGCAAGCTTATATCTAATAACTTAATGCTATTACCATATAATATGATAGGGTCACACATACACCTAATCATATAATCATATAATTCATGTACATTTGACAATACCGAATATATTTTAATTGAGTAGTGTCACACCCCATTATTATAAATTTTATTATTTCAATTATACTTAACCATTGAAATAATTATTAACAACAATTATTTATTTAGTTTAATTTAATATCCTTCATGAAGTACACATTAGTGTACCACACATAACATATTGTCACATAGGTCCATTTATGTATCTCATGTGGCTCATTTCACTTTACCATATAGTTTCCTATATTATATAGTTTTCTTGAAGTGTCACACTTCATTTCATATTATATAGATGTAGCTACTATATAACTTATAATTACACATTATTGCACATAGCAATTTATCCACATAATAATACTAATTAATTCTTTTAGTTATTTATTCATTAATTTATTTAATGAATGTCTATCCCACCACTTTGCCACACTAGACATACCTCACAAGCTCAATATTAAGCTTATCATTACTTCCATCACACTTTAATATTCCTTTTAATATAAGGTCTGTGTGACACATGCGCTCTAATGTCAAGCTACCTTAAATAACTATACACTTATAATATTTATAGCATTTATGTGTAGAATAATTAAGTTTTACTCTATTATTATAAAATCTACGATAAAATAAGAACTTAAGTTATTTAATACATTAAAATAACTTAGCTTTCTTTTATTAATTAACTCTCTTGAAAATACATTAGAAATTATGTATTTTTCCATAACATGACATAAAAATGTTTTTATCATATTTTTTTCTCTCAATATAGGCATTAATTATAATAAAATGACATACTTATTTTCTCAAGATATTATTTTAATATCATATCTAAGTATTATTAAAATAGTTACATATATGACACATGTACACCTTTTATATAGAAAATAGGTCATAAGTTTATTTCTATTATGATAAATTGTTCCCAAAATAATTTCTTTAATCTATACATTTAACTATATCTCAATATTAATTAATTCTCTAATCAATATTTATTTAACGATATATTGGTTTAACAACGTATTTTATTAACGTCGTTCGCACATTCATATAATACCATGCCAAATAATATATATAAAGGCACTTACTATAATCACATACTCCACACATGTATTAACTCACTATTTATTAAAGTGGTCTTAAATCCCTTGTTATATCACCATAGTTAATTAAGGTTTTAATGTTCAAATTATATTATTCCATAATATAACTTTCAATTTAAATTAACCAACATTTATACTTATTATTTAATTCCCTTAACTAATTCATGCTTTACTATCTCAATCCATCCATGGATAGCTTAAACACTAATAATAACCTATATTACAATCATACTAGTTACTAGTATATATATTCAAGAAAACGGTGATTATTCATCAAAGATATTTAATGTCACCAACTTACTATGATAAAATAATTCTATAAATTATTTAATATCGAAAGGAATTTATCCACCTCCTTTACCTCAATTGAATCATCTCTAAAAAATATATAATAATAATATATTTATTAATCACAAAATCATATATTACATAGTCCATATTACCCTATGTAATATAATACCACATACCTCATATCACACATATATATATATATATATATATATATATTCTTATTTGAACCCATCTCATGCTTTAAGAATTTTATTTATTAAATTCTTATTTAATAATATCTGAAAATTCGGGTTCTTACATCGAACGGCAACAAAAGAACTAGTAGTGGTAAGCTGACTATTAGTGGTCTAGCTCCACTAAGTAGACCAACGACCCGAACCTTTAATATAAAGGTTCAAGATGCAGTGGCATCAGGAGATGTTGCTTTAGGTATAATCTCAATCAATAATATTAATGCATATATATTGTTTGATTCAGGTCCAACTTGTTCCTTTATTGCATGTGAATTTGCTAGACGTTTAAGTTTCTTTGAACATAGAGGTAACAAATAAAGAAATAATTCCCGTTGAACATATTCATAGGAATTGTTACGTAGATATAAGGGGTCATATATTGTCGGTAGATTTAATTCTGATAAAATTGGGAGAATTCGACGTAATTCTCATGATGGATCGGTTGTATTACCATGGGGCAATTATAAATTATCAAAATAAAAGTGTAAACCTTCTAACCTTGAAGCAGTCTAAGGTAGTATTTTATGGTAGTAAATCACCGGGACGTTCTTGTTGTCTAACGATGACGCAAGCTAGGAAATTGTTAAAGAAAAGATATATATGTTATCTATGTCATGTTATTGATGCTTAGAAAGTGGGAGCAGAATTGAGGCAAATACCTATAGGCAAAGAATTCATGGATGTATTTCCAGACAAATTGTCAGGTCTTCCGCCGGATAAGGAGATAGTGTTTGTAATAGATGTTATGCCAGGAACGGCACTAGTTTCTAGGGCACCATATCGTATTGCGCCAGTAGAAATGAAGGAGTTAATGATTCAGTTACAAGAATTATTAGATATGAAGTATATTCAACCAGGTGTTTCTCCATGGGGAGCATCCGTGTTGTTTGTGAAGAAGAAGGATAGATCGTTGAGACTTTGTATCGACTATCGGGAGTTGAACAAAGTAACGATTAAGAATAAGTACCATTGCCCATGATCGATGATCTATTTGATCAGTTAAATGGGACGAAATATTTTTCTAAGATAGATTTGAGAACGGGGTATCATCAGTTGAAAGTAAGAAAGGAGGATGTACCTAAGATGGTGTTCAAGACTTGTTACGACCATTATGAGTTCCTGGAAATGTCATTTAGGTTAACTAATGTGCCAGCCACATTTATAGATATGATGAGCAGCGTGTTCAAGCAGTATTTGGAAAAGTTCATGGTGGTGTTTATCGATGATATTTTGGTTTACTCTAAGACGTCAGAAGGTCACGCTGAACACTTAAGATTAGTGTTGGAGACAGTAAGAAAGGAGAAGTTGTATGTTAAATTCACTAAATGTGAGTTTTAGCTTAAAAGAGTGCAGTTTTTAGGGCACGTTATTGACAAGGAAGGGATTTTAGTAGATCCAACGAAGGTGGAAGTAGTAATTAATTGGGAACAACTGAAAAACACCAACAGATGTGCATAGTTTCTTAGGGTTGGTGGGATACTATAGAAGATTTATCCAAGATTTTTCTCCGTTGTCTAATTTAACGAGGAAGACAGTGAAGTATGTATGGACAGAGAGGTGTGAAGAAAGTTTTTAGGAACTGAAGAAAAGATTGAGTGAGGGACTCGTATTGTCTTTACTAGTTGATACATGGAATTTTGTTGGGTTGCGTGCTCATGCAGTATGGCAAGGTCATTGTGTATACGTCACGTTAGTTAAAGGATTATGAAAAAGGTTATCTTACTCAAGATCTAGAACTAGCAGCGATGGTATTTGCCTTGAAGATTTGGAGGTATTAGCTTTATGGAGAGAAATATGAGATATACACGGACCATAAAAGTCTAAAATATATCTTCACATAGAAGGAGTTGAATATGAGACAAAGAAGATGGTTGGAGTTGATAGTGGCCGACACTTTAAGAAGAAAGGGTCGGGAGAAGCTGTCAATGTTAACGGCTCAAAATGAGTTAATAATAGAGATGGCTAGGATGAAGTTAGAAGTGAGATTTTCGATAGGGTGGGGAGAAAAGTTATTTTAATGGAGACTCAACCAATAATTTTTGAAAGAGTAAAGTAGGCACAACTCAAGGATGAAGAGTGTGAAAATAAAAAAAAATTAGACGGAGAAGAGACCAGGTATAATCTTGATAACGAGGGGTTACTAAGATTTAAAGGAAGAATTTGGGTTCTGTGTGAAACGGAGTTGAAGGAGGAAATTTTGTAAGAGGCCCATAGTTCGAGGTACTCGATTCATCCGGGTAGCACTAAGATGTATCAAGACCTCCGATAAAATTTTTGGTGGCCGAACATGAAGAGAGCAATAGCAGAATGTGTTAGTAGGTGTTTGACTTGTTAAAAAGTCAAGGCTGAACACTAGAGACCAAGTGGCTTGTTACAACCATTAAAGATTCTAGAGTGGAAATGGGAGCATATCACGATGGATTTTGTGGTGGGACTTCTAGTTACGCAGAAGAGATACGACGCTATTTGGGTTATAGTGGATCGTTTGACGAAGTCGGCTCACTTTTTGCATATAAGAGTTAGGTTTACCCTAGAGCAGTTAGCTAAAATTTATGTCAAAGAGATTGTTTCAAGACATGGAGTACCAGTTTTGATTGTGACAGATCGTGATCCACAATTGATGTTGAATTTCTGGAGGAGTTTGCAAGAGCAAATGGGAACATAGTTGAGGTTGAGTACAACCTACCATCCTTAGACAGATGGATAGAGTGAAAGGACAATTCAGATGCTAAAAGATATGTTGAGATCTTGTGTTATGGATTGTAAAGGAATTGGGATGATCACCTACCGTTAGTAGAATTTGTTTATAATAATAGCTATCACGCAAGTATAGGCATGTCTCCTTACGAAGCATTATAGGGAAGGAAGTGCAGAACTCCATTGTGCTAGGATGAGGTAGGTGAACGTCGAATGCTAGGGCCAAAGATGGTTCAACAAACGGTAGATGCGGTTAAGTTGATACGTACACGATTGGTAGCAACTCAAGATAGAAAAAAGAAGTATGCAGATCTGCATCGTAAGAAAAAAGAGTTTGAAGTCGGTTCGTACGCATTTTTGAAGGTATCTCCTTGGAAAGGAAAGATACGTTTTGGAAAGAAAGGAAAGCTGAGTCCGAGATTTATAGGACCTTTTGAAGTATTAAAGAGGGTAGGAGAGGTAGCTTATGTAATAGCATTAACTCCAAAATTGGAACATATTCACAATGTATTTTATGTGATAGTATTACGACCTTATAAGCCAGATTATAAGCACGTAATAGAGTATGAACCTATCTAGGTTGAAAAAGACTTAACATATGAAGAAATTTCTATTCAAATTATTGATAGGAAAGAGTAAGTCTTAAGAATTAAAGTAATACCTTCAGTAAAGGTAATTTGGAGGAACCACAATGCCAAAAGAGCAACGTGGGAACTCGAAGATAAAATGAAAAAGAATTATCCCCATCTATTTGATTAACTTGTATCAAGATTCTGGGGACAAAATCCTTATAAGGGGGGAGAATGTAACGACCGAAAAAATCGTACTAGAATGTAAATAAGTTTTATCTAATTATATTGAATAAAATAAGATTATATGGATTATTCTGTGTTATGTGTTTAAAGGTCAATTCTATGACCTAGAATGTGTTTGAATGTTAGGGTTTACGAATCCGAGAATGTATGGGAAAATAAAATTTTTCTGAAAAAAAAAAAAAGACATAAAAACACTATTCATCCAAAAACACTTTTGCGTATTTTTTTATTTTTCGAAGAACGCATAAAAGTTAGAATGACAAGGAAAGATGGAATGTGAAATAAAAATTTGAGAACAAAAAATGCATTTTTTTCGACTGTGTAATGAATTTTAGGAAGTTAAAGAAAAAGAATACGAGTATAATACGAAGAATAATACGAGTATAATACAAAATATTATACGAGTAGAATATAAAAATGATATAAATATAATACAAAAATTATACCGTAAGAATACGAGAAGTCAAAGTCAACTAAAGTCAAGATGGACTATTAGTCCATTGGGCTTTGAATTTGAGAAGTCCAATAGTAAGTGTTAGGAGGCCCAATGATAAATTAATTCAAGGCCCAAATGAATGTTAAACCAAGCCCAAAGAATGGCCCAAATTGAATTTGAACCAAGCCCAAACCAAGATCCAACAAAGATGGGTCAAACCATGGGTCATGGGTGGGTTAAAAAGGAAATGGGGCAACCCATGTGGGGCCCCTTTGGGAACCCAAAATTCGGCCAAGCCAAGCTTCCTCAAGAAGCTTGGCATAAGATCAAAGCAGTTAAGGAGGTGGCATTTAATGCAAGTGACACAAAAATCTTGGTTGAGTTAGTTTACCTCCACCATGGTTAAAGTGTGGAGGTTGATGAGGGGGTGGTTTGTAAGATGAGAAAACCTAAGGCTGTTGACCATACAAGACTCAAAGTGAAGTGACCAATTAGGAAGTTAATGCAAAGTTTTCCAAAAGACCATCCTACCCTAAGTTTTGTTTTTCTATAAATGCTAAGACATTTTCTTTTATGTGTTAGTTTATTTCAACTAACACATTCAAGAGCAAAACATATATTGAGAGAGAAGTGAGAGCAAAGTGGATTAATCAAGAAGGAATAACAAGCTAGTTCATCAAATCATCAAGAACATCAAGAGGTAATAAACTAGAACCTTAAATCTTCGTCTTTTTCAAGTTGTAGATTTGTTAGGAAATGCTTTGTTGTTGGTTGTTGAATGATTCGTTGGAATCATATGTATTCCGGTGAAATAAGAATGAATTAGTGGACTTAAAACACTAATAAATGCATCATAAGTGGAATAGTAATCATTAATACCGAACTAAACGAAGAACGCATGAAAACTTTGAGCTTATTAATGATGGACAAGTTTAAAACCATCGTATATACCTTAGTTGATTATATTTGGTTATGATATGTTATACATGGATAAACTGTGGAAATTTTTCAATTGGAACGGAGTAAAAATATGTTATAACGAAGTTATGGAGAAAAATTTAGTAAAAGACGTTAACTATTGAAATCGTAGTTTACTATATTTTTCGGATGAAAATGTAATGTCAAATAATAAACCCGAATAATTAGGATTTCATAAAATGTTAGAGAACATGAAAAATGTGAGCCATTGGCTCGAGAACGAACTCATTCGGGTATCAGATGAGTAAGTTAAGGACGAACGAACGATAAACATAAAAAACGTAAAATGAGCGACGAAGGAAATTTGAGCCAATTAAGAGACTTGTTAACGGATTCAAAAAATTTAAAAAAAAAATTGTCCAGGGGAAATTGTAGTATATAAGATAAGTAAGCATTTGGCTCGAAAACGGATTCATTTCAAGTTGTAATGATCAAGTTACGAGTTAGCAAAGTTAGCGGTTTGAACATGTAAAAGACTTAGAAAAATTTTCAAAGAATCAGGCTTGGCGTCACAGCGCCGGCTACGCCTAAAAATCGGGAGCCGCAGTGCCAGTTAGGGAAGTTAGCTAGTTAGTGGGTGCCGCATCGCCGACTTAACAAAGGATCTGGGCGCCGTAACGTTGGTGCAGGGCAATGCATATCGAAGAGCTTTTAAATACTCAACACTTTGGGAAAGTATAGGGAATGATTATGAACTATAAGTTCACTTAATGTAACACTTTAAGGAGTGATTAAACCTTAAGTTAATGATTGCACATTGAGTAAAAGATTAAGAAATGTAAATGTAAAATACTTAAACGAAGTAAATATTTGACAAACAGCATACATAGGTTGTATGTCTTAGATGTTGATGAATGATAATATAATGACATTTAAATGTCGGACAGACGTAAGGAACGATAAATAACTTAATGAACGTTATAAGTTTAACTATTCAGATAAGATATGATAAAAGGAGAAGTTAGTTTAAACAATGTGTAAAGATTGTTTGATAGCTAATTGGTGTGCTATTATGATTATATCATGTAAAGCATATAAACACCAAATTAAAGAAAAATAAGAAGAACGCTTAAGGAAAGTTTTTTAACTCTTGTCTATACTCTATGTTAGGCACGTTGTTGCTTCATTTGATTTCGTTCATATGAAGATATGTGATAACTTTAAGTATACACAATTATTTCATGAATATGTGTATTCCAAACTTATACAAATCTTTTAGTATTTGTACAAGTGTTTAAAGCATGTTATGTTATGAAAGTGTTTAAGAAAGTTTCGATGCCATTTCATTCGGCTAGAAGAATGTTAAAATGTTTTATTGATTTACTTATATGTCTTTCAAAATATTATTGATGTTATCTTAAACCAATTGCTTTGGTAAGGATTCAAAGGTAAGCATGAAGAAGAATAAAAGAAATATTTTTAGTCGTATATCGGCTGACGCGAAAGGTGTCAAAATTAAACGTAAATACGTTTAACGGATGAGTGCTTATCAACATAGAGTACTATAGGCTAATCACCTAGAATTGCTCATAAGATATATCAGACTTACGGTCTTAGTGTCGGGTTGTCCTTTTAAAGAAAGAAAGAGAAGAATGTTTGTGGTCTTTTTTGACCAACTCAGAATTTTAAATGACTGATATGTCATCTGGAAATGTTTTAAAGGAAAGAAAAGTTCTATTTTGTTATTCATAGTACTTCATAACTATTTGTTCAGTCATTGAAGATAAATCTTATGATTCTTGATTTTGTTGTTATTAGAATTGTTTAATTTGCTGAGCAATTTAATGCTCATACATTGCTTAAATTATCTGATTTTAGCTAAGGCCGAACGGATTGAAGGATCCGGTAAGGATAAGGGAAAGGCAAAGATGGATAAGTAGATTCTCCTATAATAGACTAGTATTATTTTTGTAATAAATAATATTATGATAAACTAAGAATGTAATGATTATAGAAACCTAGGAGAATGTTGATATATGATGTAATAATTAGTAATTACATTTATGTTGTTAAGATATATAGTTGTATATATATGTATGTTGTAGTACTGTGTAGCACCATATCTAGGGTTTAAAGGTACCCAGATTTGGGGGTGTCACAAATTTCCATGTTGTCACTTTATCGAATCACATAGGACATTCTTTTCCTTTACTGGAAGTTGTAGATTCTTTGTTGATTATTCACCTATCTCCATATATACTTTGTTATATCCGAACATACCCTACAACATACCCAAGAGTATTAAGAAATATGTCAAAACATAATTCAATATATATAAGATACTATGATGATCTCAAGTCCAAGGATCACTTGTACTACTATCACATTAGGACCTCCTATTGATAGACAAGTAAACCTCCATTAGGGTTCCTTTATTAGTCACATTCAGTAAACTTATTCTCCAATAAACATCTACATACTTCCTTTAGTGTCTCCACACAAATGATTATGAGATCAATCATCTTCTTCAATAGAGCAAGCATAGTATGTACTAATCTATTTGGAATCAGTAACCCCACATTAGTGATCCATACGATTAGGAACATTTTAATTTTAAGCTATCAAGAATTTAGATATCATTAGCATGATCAACATCATGATTCTAAAAGCATTGCTCAATAACTATGGGTTTATCACATTTATTAATTCAACTAATTAACAATGGATAAAGAATGCCTTTTATAAAATAAATTCTCTTATTAATTAATGAATAAGATTACAAAGTAAATGTAATTGGGTTGAGGGCATACTACTTTCAATATAACACTAAGTCAAGGTTCACTAAGACTAGATCACTCATATCTCATCAAGTCATTTAGACTTGGTAAGATGGTCACTTAGAACAGCGAATCACAATTGATTGATTGTTTGTTGAGGTGCTACTAAGTTGGGATGAAGCTCAGCAACTAAAGACTTAGTAGTAGAACAAGTTGTTGTTGAATTATTGAGTAGAGCTCTTGATACTTTAGCAGAGATTCAGCTTGATGATTGGTAATTCATTCCTTTGATTTGAATCTCCTTGCCCTTTTATAGTTCTTCTTGAGAGATTCCCGTTGCAAAGTTCCTGTTGAGCATTTAATTCTCTGATACTTGAAGATCTTTGATGTTGACTTTTAGGAAGGTTGTGTCAGCTTGCTTTTGGCTCTGACCTGTTACATCAGTCTGCTACTTCACCAACCATGTGGGTGTTGTTACTTCGCCAAGCTAGCTGTTAAACACAACATACTCTAATCTTCGATTTTAACCAAGGAATTTTGGCAATTTATCTTGGGTTCTTCAATTTGTAACACTCTTTATTGTCAGTTCTGACATGCTCTACGATTTTGACTAATCGTAGAACTTCATGAATACCGTAGGGTATTGAGCTTTATTCACTCAACGATCTGAACTCTACGTTCTGCTCTACGTAGCTTGCTCTACGATTAGAGAGTCATTTTACGATTGACTCTACGATTTTCTCTCTATGTTTGCTCTTCTACAATCCTTGAGTCACTTTGTGACCTTTACTTCACTTTACGACCTTAGAGTGACCTCTACGATTTCACTGTAGGCTCTGCGATCTTGTCTTAACTCTGCAAACTTCTAGCAGGCTCTGCGATCTTCAACTAAGTACTCTATGATATGAAGGGTAACTCTGCAAACTTCAATAGACTTTACAATTTTCCAGAGTATCTTTACGATTGTCCAACTTGACTAAACAATCGATTTAATCCTATCATCTATACGTCAATTTAGCTCATAAGTTCAACCTAACAAGTTTGGTTTTTTATTCTAAGTCCTTGTACATAAGGACTTTAAAAAAACTACCGATTCAAATATACATTAATCATATCATCATCAAATTAAACATGCAGTTTCTAACACTTTTGTTCCAAATTCTTTATTTGTTATTCATTCTCCTTCTCCATTCTTTTCTTGCTATAACGAAGTCGTAGAGTCCCCCACTATGATTTCTGAGCATCCCTCTATTCATTCAATTCATTCAGAGATCGTGAAGTCCCAAAACCCCACGATCGGTGCACAAAAGACTAACTCTCAGGTTGTTGAGTCCTAACACTCTAAGGACAATATACAAAGTCCTAACTCCCCAATCGTAGAGTCCCAAAACCATACGATTGATGTAGATAATATTAAATCTACTATATATATTCCTTCTATACATACATCTCCTATAGCCTCTCATATACATACTTTAGATTCAAACATACCTTCTTTACCTGTAAATACTGTACAACAAGATATACCATCATATACAGTTATACATTCCTCCTCCAATAATTAATATTTTAATCTTACTCTTGCTCTCTCATCAATAAATTGAAGTGATAAGGTTGGAGCAAAAGCTTTAATGGAGCAAATCCTTGAGCGTGTCTCAGTGGTAACATCTAAAACTCAAATGGTTGAAATGTTGGACGTCATTGCTGATGAGTTTAATGATAGTCTTCAACAAAATGGTGCTGGGATACAGAAATGGTTAGCTCACATTGCAAAAACTGCATACAATGTCCCTAGAGATATGTCAAAGGAGTTTGGCAAGAGAATGAAAAATATGCTCAAGACAATCTCTGGCAATCTCAACAAAAGGGACTAGATCTTTCTCAATCAGAATGTCAAGCATAAATAAGCAGTCCTTTCTCTTCAGAAATAAAATGAAAACTATGTCAAGCTTCTATCTAAAAAGGTGTTTGAACTCAGTTCTTCTCTCAGACTTCAAAAGCATGGTGATGAATTCAATGGAGCAAACTGACAATGCCATGACTTTGGTTCATCATTAACGCGATCAAGTTGATGTCATGCAGCAAGAGATCAGAGAAAACATTGTTATGTCTAGCACCCAAATGCAAGAGCTTGTTGATGTTGTTAAGCAACTCTCCGAAGAATTTAATGTCTCAAGCCAAGAAAAAAGGATGCTGACAAAAAGGGGAAGAAAATAAGGTATAGGAGGCGTACTCAACCGCATACATCAATTCAACCTCCTTCCTCATTAAGAACACCTCAAGTTCTTCTCATTGATCGTGGTCATTCCTCATCTTCAAGGACTGGATCGTCGAGTACAGTAACTCCCAATGGCATGCGACTTCTGCCTGCTGATCCCTCATTCATTAACATAAATATTAAGAGGGGATTCACATTGAAGGGGAAGAAAGATTTAACATTCCTGATCTTGGCCCAATGGATTAGAAGGAGGAGATTCGGAGAGGAGATTCGGAGAGGAGATGCTGAAGCAAGAGAGATACAGAAAGCGTGTGGGAGCTGAGAAGAGAGATCTTAGCAAGCATAAGAGGGGGAGAAGATAGAAATAAAAGGTATAATCATTGTAAAAATTTTGAATTTCTATACTTTATACAATTATTTGAATATATCAATAAATTCATTCTTTTTATCTAGTAATACATTTTCTCACTTTATATTAGCTTATGTTTAATTTTAAAGTATAGTTGTATTTTAGAATTGATGAATGCTCTGAAACTACTAGTTTTGTCATCATCAAATAGGGGGAGATTATTAGAAACTACATGTTTAAATTTGATGATGGGATGATAATGTATATTTGTTTTAGTAGTTTTTGTAAAGTCCTTAATAAGAATATGATGTACAAAGACTTCGAATAGAAAGATCAAATTTGTTAGGTTGATCTTATGAGTTAAACTAATGTATAGCTGATAGGATTAAATCGATCATTTAGTCAAGTTGGACGATCTTAAAGTTACTCTGGAAAATCGTAAAGTGTATTGAAGTTCGCAAATTTAATCTTCCTATCGTAAAGTATTCAGTGGAAGATCGCAGAGCCTGCTAAAATTTCACGGAGTTAAGACAAGACAGCAGAGCCTGCAGTCAAATCGTGGAGTTCTCTCTAAAGTTATAAAGTGAAGTAAGGATGGTAGAGTGACTCAAATCGAAAAGAGCAAATAGTGTAGCCAATCGTAGAATTACTATCTACTCGTAGAGTAAGTTTCGTAGAGCAAAACGTAGAGTTCAAATCGTTGAGTGAATCAATCTCAAGACTCTACGGTCTTCATGTAGTTCTACTATCATTCAAAATCATAGAGCATGTTAGGACTGACAATAAAGATCGTTGCAATTGAAGAACCCAAGAAAAATTGTCAAACATCATTAGTTGAAATCGAATATTAGAGTATTTTGTGTCTAACAATTAGCTTGACGAAGTGACAACACCCATGTGGGTGGTGAAGCAGCAGACTGATGTGACAGGTCAGAGCCGAAAGCAAGCTGACACAACCCTCCTAAAAATTAACATCAAAGATCTTCGAGTATCAGAGCATTAAATGCTCAACGGAAACTTTGCAATGGGAAGCTCTCAAGAAGAACTATAAAAGGGCAAGTAAATTCAAATCAAAAGACCGAATTACTAATTATCAAGCTAAACCTCTGCCAAAGTTCAAAGAGCTCAACTCTACGAAATCAAGAATAACTTGTTTTACCACTAAGTCTTCAGTTGCTGAGCTTAATTGCTACTTTGTAGCACCTCAACAAACATTCAACCATTTGTGATTCGCTAGTCTAAATGACCACTGAACCAAGTCTAAATGACTTGAAGAGTTCTTAGTGAACTAGTCTAACTGACCCCTGTCTTAGTGACATTTGTCGAGACTTTGTGATTCGAAAGAATCTTAGTGATTCACTGTAATAGATCTTAGTGATCTAGTCTTAGTTACCATCAAGCATCCTTAGTGGATTTTCTACTCACTGAGTTGAAGAGTGAACTAGGAGTCTTTAATACTCTGAACCACTTAAAATCTCGTGTCATTTATCTTTCAGTATTTACATTTATGTCAATATCTATTATATTTATTTGTATCTTAAATTCACAAGAACTAAACTCAGAGCTAAGATTTCATTAAATCTTTAAGAGGTTTCAAACTAATATTTCGATGAGCTTAATTAATTTAATTAATTAATAATCTGGTAATACATTCTTAACAAGTAAAAGTTTTTTTAAAGAAACTATTCAACCCCCTTCAAGATCTATTTGTACCTTTGGGAAACAACACATTCCATTCAAACCTTAAATCAATAATAGTCATGTCATTCAATAAATCTTAACAATCAATTATAACATTTAAATCGTCCAATTTGGTCATTTAACCCCAAATGGAAGCATGATAACACATTTTAAGCATGTAGAGATTACAAATCTGGCATATTTAATCATTTAAATCATGCGATGAGCTAGCAAAGGAATAAAGCCAAAAATAACCATCAATATAACTAGATCTAGATACATTATAGTATGAATCATGTCTTTGCACATTCAACCATATGCTATTTTGAAGATATCAGGGAAATTGGCCTTTTATAAGGCTAAACATCTAATCTCTAAGCTTATACATTCATGAAATCAATATTTGATTAATTAAATGTCATTCACGTGATTAAATTATGAAGAGGATTGAATATTTTTGATGGTTGAAATCTTCCACAAGTTGATAAAATTTGCTCCAAAGATCTTTCTCTAATTTGATAATTAAATTTAGGGGAGTTTTATTATATTTTTTATTTTTTACCTCCTAAAAAATATTCATTTGTCCTCTTTTCTAAACTCCCAAGTTAAAACATAAGCTGGAGGGGGAAGAAAGGGGCAAAAACAAAGGAGTTTCAGAAGCCAAGCCACCACTATAGTGGCATATTGGAGACCCTAGCACGGAATTTGAGTTCTCCAATGATTGTTTGGGCTGATTTTTTTTTCTAATTTAATCCTTCTAGGTTTCCCAAAATTTTCAATTTGGTCCCTTGATTTATTAAAGTTTATAATTTTATTACCGCCCCGCCCCACTAAACCTCATTTTGTTTTTCACTCTTCGGCTTGCTCATATTTTGTTGGATTGGTGCAAAATTTAGGAGTATACAATTATAATTGTTTGTTGTCATATTTCCACAAAAAAAACCGTCGCTATAGATCCTATAGCGACGGTTTTTACTTTTCACTGTAGTTATACATCTCTAGCGGCACTTTTATTGTGAAGATATCAAAAAAAATTATGAAAATATCAGTTTCTTAAATTTATAATGGTGCAAAAACGAAGCGAAGAATATGTTCCCAAAGGAAAGGATCCGATTGTTCCGATTCAAGGAATCCAAGTGGTCCTTCTAATTCACCATCTGTTGATTTACAAAAAAAAAAGTGTGAACTTCATAAGAAATATATAGTACTTGTTAAATCACTAAACAAAACTTATAACATAAAAGTTGAATGAATGTTGCAATAACGGGATGTCTAAATATCCCTACATCTGTCTAACGAGAGATTTTATCCTCAACAACCAAATAAGATTGTTAGTAATCTCGGGGGCATCGCGAAAAATTTAAGTGTGACCGCCAATAAAATCATGAAAAAAAATTGAGCATTAAAAACTATTAATACACATGTCGTCATTATACTTGTTCAATATTATGGTTTACTCTAAAATTTTTATTACATACCAATACAATAATAACGTGTATATTTAAGATAGTTTGAGAGTGTATATTTAAGATAGTTTGAGAGACCAAATTTGAGAAACCTAACATTAGTCATACTATTAATTTTATTTATTTAAATTTAAAACTAATTTAATTTGTTAATATTAACTTTATTTACCCGTCTTTGAAAATTATAGTTAAACTTTAAAATGTATTAAAACTTGGAAAAAAAATTAATACACTATTTTAAATATAATATAGTATATATTTATATTCTCAAAATATGAGTCCAATACTAAAATAATAAGGTAGAGACCAAAATCGATATTGACATAAAGTTATATACTACGTTATAAATGAGTAAAGAGCCTACATATGTTGCTCAACCAATCATGATAACTCACCCCATGACGACATGGTTATTAAATGGCAAAATTAATGATTTAGCCTAGTAGACAAGTTTTATTTAATACACTACTGAACTTTTAATTTTTCAAGTTATCCATTGAACTAATTATTATTTTAAAATTGGATCATTCTGTTAATTATGACTCACGACTGTTAAATTATTTCAGCTATTATCTGATGTGGCCGTGAAAAAGAAAAAGAAAAAAAAAAGAAAATGACATGGCTGGATTAGTCAGCAATCAAACAAGTGGGGAATAGACTCATCAGCTATAGCACTAGTAGACCAAAATTCGGCGATGGATCATAGCAAGGTAACCCACCAAAAGACCAATCACCACAGGGGAGCCCAAACCAGCAAATCACGACCAAACCAACGCAACACAACTCCGGGCAAGGGACGTTCTGCCTGAACATTGGCGAAACCACCAAAGATGCCGACAAGCCAGATCAGATCGGCCAGATCCATAAACCAACGAGATCAGCTACCCACACCCAGATGCAAACACCTTCAAATCAGATCCAAAATGGGTGGGCCGATTAAAGATAGAAAAGCTGAAATCCTCAATCGCCTTCCCATCAAATCCCTAATTCGCTTCCGGTGCGATTGCAAGTAATGGCGCTCCCTCTTTTCAAGCCCTAGCTTCATCAAATTGCACCTAATTCGCATCTCTCAAAACCCCCAAAATGACTCACTCGTCGTCCATAACCACTTCGACAACATAATCACCATCTTCCACATCGATTAAATCGAAACCCCTTAAACTCCGACCATCCATTTCCCCCATTTCCCTGAAACCTTCTTCAAAATGGAGCTAGTTGGTTCGATTAATGGCTTAATTAATTTGTCTCTGTGATCGCTCGCATGGATTTATAATTTTTTTGTGGAATCCGGCTACCCAAATGTGCAAATCAATTCCATTTCCCCGAAAGGAACGCCACGCCGATAAAGTTTTTGTGGGATTTGGTTTTGATTCCAAGGAAAATGATTTTAGGGTTGTCTGTATTTTTCGATTCAAGCCGAAAGAGAAAAAAATATTGTCTAGGTTTTATGTATACTCGTGTAATGAGATAGCTTTTAACGAAAGTGACTTTTTTTTTTTTACTTTTAAGTTTTTTATTATTTTTTTGCCACGTGTAATATTTTTAATTTTTGTATTTTTTTTCTAGAGCCACGTAGATAAAATGTTAACTTCTATCTAATTTTATTTAACGGAGTGACCCAATTTTAAAATAATAATTAGTTCAATGGGGTAATTCGAAAAATTAAAAGTTCAGTGGTGTATTAAGTAAAACTTGTCAACTACAGTGGCTAAATAATTAGTTTTGCCATTATTAAATAATAGGATCCATGTAGTGCATGCTAATAATGTGTAAAAGATTTAAGTGATAGGTACCACTTTATATATATATATATATATATATATATATATATATATATATATAAGAATAAAATCATCCTTATAAAATATCTCAGTTGTTCATCCGTAGATCGAACAGCAAAGAGGACCTCCCATCTACAATTTAATATGTAGGTTCCTGTAAGACCTCGAATTTTATGAAATAAAAGTATTCAATTTTCTTATAATTATTATTCTATTCAGTAAATAGTTAAATTGATAAAAGGTTAAAGTTAAAGGTGATATGTGCAAATTTTATAAAGTAAGCAAGTTATCATAAAATATTCGTTGTATCGGAGAATATTCCTTTTATCGGGAAATATTATATTCGGTAAAGTACGACAGCGGCACCGAAATAATCAATAATTGGTGGGCCCCACAATAGAATAACTGTCGGATATAGAAAGCGACAGAAGTCGGGGAATATTCGTTTGGTCGGAGAATATTCGTACAACGACGTAGTCATTGGTGGACCCCACAACAGAATAACTGTCAGATATAGAAAGCGACAGAAGTAATATTTTTATAAAAATAAACTCTTACCGTTAAACTGTTAAAATACCCGGTGATAAAAGTATAGTAATACGCGTTGTTGCATAGTGGCACACGATATTGCACTGTATTTTTAATTATTGATTCTTACGTAAGAAGTCACTCATTCAATAATTGTTATAGTAATTACTGTTCAGTATTTTATATTATTGATTCAATAATTGCTACATTGATAATTGTATATTATTTTATATTATTGATTCAATAATTGTCACAGTAACCACTGCACAGTATTTTATATTATTAAATCAATAATTGTCACTCATATTATTAGAATGATATTATTAGATAGCATTATTGACAATTTCTAAAAAGTTCTGTCGAGAAAAGTGGTTAGGTTATATAATTGCGCGCCAATGAAGAAAAATTCTTATTGGAAAATCCCATTTTTTCTAGGAACGACCTAGTTATCAATATTGTAATTTTATAATATTAATTGTGAATAATAATTGATAAATAAAATAAAAAATTATTGATAAATATGATAAGTAAATATTTATTCAATTTTGATATACATGGAGGAATTTTTAGTATGAGACAATTGTTGAAAATTGACATTTTATCTTCTCCGATAAAATAATTCATTCAAATATATTATTATAATATTACATTATAATAGTATAATGTGATAATATAATAGTATAATTTTATAATTTAAATGGTAACATTTTTATAATAATTCATGGTATAAGAATAAAATGAGGTGGAAAAGAGAAAATGGAATTAGGAATTTTTTTAATAATTATATATATATATATATATATATATATATAACATGTGATTGGTGGAAATCAAAAGTGGAGTGCTGAGGAGAAAATTTCAAGGTGGCAGGCTTGAAATTCATCCGTTGGTTGATTTAGTCAATATTGATGTTCTGGCATTTTCCTATAAATAGGGTGCTTAGTTAGAAATGAAAATCATATCAGAATCAAAAAAAAAATCTCTATAATATCGAGCGTATTTTTTGTGAGTATAAGGATAGTTTGAGTGTGGATTACGGTGCTAGATTTTTCGCAACATAATATCCGATATTTCAGTCAGATCTAGTTTTCTACTAAGGTAAATGATATTATTTTTTTCGTAAAGGATGTTGTTTCCATTCAATATTCGTAAGGAATATTATTTTCTTCCATACTCTATAGTATGTAAATAATAATATTTTATTTCAGATTCCTAAATTTAAACTTACTATGGTAAGTATTACTTCTATAATTCCTGAAATGATTAGAAATTCCTTGAGTTTTGCGCTTCATCTAATATCATTTCACCGAAATATTGGTCTAAACTTTATTATGAAAGATTTACCTTTTCATGTCGGGGTACTATTCATTCGAGTACTATTCACGAGTTACTATTCATGAGTTACTATTCATGAGTTATTATTCATGAGTTACTATTCATGAGTTGCTATTCATTCGAGTACTAATCACGATTCACAAGTTACTATTAACGAGTTACTATTCATGAGTTACTATTCATGAGTTATTATTCACGGGGTACTATTTGTTGAGTTTGTATGAAATCGTGACGCAATCAAATTGCAAAAATTAACGGAAGCATGGTATATCAGAGTTTAAAAAATTTCTACAAAACTATAACCCGGATCATCCTTAATGGAAATTATTAATTTAAAACGGTAAATAAGAAGTTATGGAATCATACCCTTGTAGAACGAAGCTTCCACAGGTACGAGTTCAACTCCTTGTTCTTTGTGATCTTCCTTGAATTTTCGAGTTAGATTCCTTCCTTTGATCAACGTTAGCCACCCAAGTGTTTGGCCTTTAGAGGTGATCCACCAAGGAAGATGAATTTTCAAGAAAGAGGGTGGTTGGCTTAGTTTTTTATTCTCTATAGAAAAGGAGTACTCTCCAACAATTGAAATTGCATCAACTGATATCTATTATAAGGCTCCTCTTATATAGATATTGGTCAACCTTTCTAATCCTATTAGACATGGGATTTCATTTAATTAATTAAACTCCATTAATTAATTTAGGCTTCCCACCACATTGGGAATAATTAATTAAATTCATTTAATTAATGTATCTCCTAATTTTATTAGGAATAAATGAGAGTACTAATATTAAATTAATTACTAAACTCCTTTAGAAATTATAATAATAATAATTATAATAATATTAATAAGACATCTCTTATTAATTTATATTTAAAATTTTCAAAATATTAAATAATAAACATTAAGCTATTTAATTTATTATATCACATAGATTAAATTAAATATACTTAATGCATTATTACGATTATGTCATTACCTTCTTAAATAATTATTCTTTCTTTTATGGTGTGACCCTTTAGGTTATCCATATTAAACCGGTTGTGAATAAATCAATTAGAACAATTCTAATCTTATTTAAATAAATAAATTAAACTAATAATCTATTTAAATAAGTAATATTTATTCTACAATATGGATAAGCTTCTCTAGCGATCAACGACTTTTCAGATAATATAGATTTCAACATTAATCATAAAAGAACCTGTGAGTAAATAGTTACCGTACAATTCAATCCTTCCACCATACAATGTCCCAATTAAATATAAGACATGGATTTACTGTCAAGTCTTATTTTATTTAATTATATGTATTTCGATTAGAAAATGCACAACTCCAAATAATACAAATTAGAAACTCCTTTCTAATTTCATTCCACCTTGGCCTAAGTATTCATGGGTTGTCATTTAACGAATCACATATGGCATATCTCCTCTTTTACTAGAAGTGGTAGATTCTTTATTGATCATTCATTATCTCCATATGTAACTTATTATACCCAAGTATACCCTTTTATATACCATAAAGGGCTTTAAGGAATAACTTAAAGTATAATTCGTTACATACAAGATACTATGATGATCTCAAGTCCAAGGATCACTTGTACTACTATCACATTAGGAATTCCTATTGACAGGCGAGTAAAACTCCATTAAGTATTCCATAGCGAGTCACGTTCAGTGAACTTATTCTCCAATAAGCACCTACATACTTGTTTTAGTGTCTCCACACAAATGATCATGAGATCAATCATTCTCATCCAATGAGCAAGCAACATATATACCAATCTATCCGGATTTACTAATCTCTTTTTTTAGTAATCCCACGATTGGGAACTATTTTAGTTTTAAGCTTTATAAGAATTTAAATCTCATTAGCATGATCAACATCATGATCCTAAAAGCATTGCTTAAAACTATGGGTTATTTATATATTATAAAAATAGCACCATGTAGATAATTAAATGTCTTTAATAAATGAATATATTTATTAATAAATAAATAAGATTGTCTCCAAAGTATATGCTTTATCATCATACATGATTGGCTTGTATGCATACTACTTTCAATCTCCTACTTGCACTAAAGCCAATCGCCTTGGTATCTCATACCCATCTTCTCTAAGTGACGATCAAACTGCTATTGTGTTAAAGCTTTAGTAAATGGATTTGCAATGTTGTCTTGAGAGTCTATATGCTCATCTTTCAATGATTTTTTTAATCAAAGTGCCGCAACACATGTTTAGATTCAAGATGAGACTTAGGAACTATTCCTAGTTCTGTAATGAACTTTTCATCCAAAACATCAACTTGCAGCTTCACTTACAGTTATATACTTTGTCTTTGTCACTAACCCAACAACTTTTTGCTGTTTGAAACCTTTCCAATTCACTGCACCATCTTTCAAGGTAACGACTTACCCTAAAGTGGATTTGTTATCGTCTTGGTCAGTCTGAAAACTTGAGTCTGTTTAGCACTCTAGTTTAATTCAGACTCATCATGTCATATGATGACATCCTTAGTGTCAGTTAAGTAGTTTAAGATGTTTATCACTGTCTCATAGTAATCTTCTCCAGAATATGACTGATCAACATCAAGTCTCGTATATTTCATTGCATACATGATAGTAGCTCATGCGATCTCTCTTTTATTGAGGATAATTTTAGAGAGATTCACCCCATGGCTCATCATCATGAGACACCTTTTGGAGTTTGCTATGCTAAACGCCTTTAGCATCTAATGAATATACATTTTCTTGGGTTAAGCCGAACATCCTTTTAAATCTTTCAATACAGATTTATATCCCCAATGTGAGGTGTTCTACCCAAATCATTCATGGAGGAATGTTTAGACAACTTTATTTTGATCGATTGTAGCATAGAAATTTCATTCCCTATCAGTAATATATCATCAACATATAGTACAAGGAATGAAGCAGCACTCCCACTAACCTTCTTGTACACACATGGTTTATCCTCGTTTTTGATAAAATCAAACTCTTTGATTGTCTCATCAAAATGAATGTTCCATCTACGAGAATCTTGCTTCAGTCCATAAATGGATTGTTGTAGCTCATATACATAATTTGTTTCAACCATTGAAACAAAAAAAAAACATCTGGCTGTATCATACATACATTCTCCTCTAATAATGTATATTTGAGGAAGGGCGTCTCCACGTCTATTTTGCTAGATTAAGTAATAATAAGCTGCAATCGCAAGTAAAATTCAAATGGAATTGAGCATAGCTTCAAAATCCATTTTAGATTTTATGGTCATCTACCATTTCTCTGAGTCTTTATTACTCATAGTCTGTTCGTAATTCTATGGATCATTATCATTCATGATGTGTACCTCATCGTCATCCTCTATAACGAATCCATACCTCTCAGGTATCTTCGGTACTCTTCCAGATTTACGAATAGGGTGTGATACAGTAGGTTCTTCCACTTGGTCAGGTACCTGACTCTGATCCGTAGTAATTTGTGGTTCTTGAACTTCTTCAAGATATATCTTACTCCCACTAAATCCTTCATGGATAAACTCCTTTTCCAAAAGAGCAGCATGTTTCGCAACAAACACCTTTTGATCAGTTGGATGATAGAAATAATACCCTAAAGTTTCTTTAGGGTATCCCACAAATCTACACTTGTCAGATTTAGTCTGTAGCTTATCATGTTCAAACTTTTTGACATAAGCTGGACAACCCCAAGTCTTAACATGCTTAAGATTTGGTTTCCTCCCCATCCACATCTCATATGGAGTCTTTGGGGCGGATTTGGTATGTACCTTGTTAAGTATGTATGCAGCCGTTTCTAGGGCATAACCCCAGAAGGAAATTGGAAGGTCAGTAAAACTCATCATGGATCGAATCATGTCCATCAGTGTTCGATTTCTCCTTTCAGATACTCCATTTTACTGTGGTGTACCTGGTGGAGTCCATTGTGAGATTATACTATTTTTTTGAGATAATCGAGAAACTCACCGCTTAAGTATCTCACCACCTCGATCTGATCGAAGAATCTTAATACTCCTACCCGTTTGTTTCTCTACTTCACTTCTGAACTCTTTGAACTTTTCAAATGATTCTGATTTGTATTTCATTAAATACACATATCCAAATCTTGAGTGATCATCAGTGAAAGTAATAAAATAAGAATACCCACCCCGTGCATTCGTTGTCATAGGTCCACAAACGTCTGTGTGAACCAACGCTAACAACTCTGTAATTTTTTCTCCTTTTCCACTAAAAGGAGATTTAGTCATTTTACCCATGAGACAAGATTCACAAGTTGGATATGATTCATAATCGGATAGCTATAAGAGCGCATCCTTATGTAACTTGGATAATTTTGTTTCATTAATATGACAGAGTCTATAGTGCCACATATAGGTATAATTAATATCATCTCTTTTCTTTTTCTTAGTTTGTTCTATTTAAAGAATATTTTCAGGCAAGTCAAGTATATAAAGTCCATTTCGCAGATTTCCAATACCATATAAAACATTATTTTTATAAATTGAACAACTGTTGTTCTTTATAATAACGTCATATCCTTCTATATCCAATACATAAATAGAAATAATGTTTCTAATAATATTCAGAACAAAATAACAATTATTTAGATAAATGGACTTACCCGAAGGCATTACTAAACAATAAGTCCCTACAGCTAATGCAGCAACCTTTGCTCCATTCCCCACTCGTAGGATGATCTCATCATTGCTCAGGTCTCTACTTCTGACCAGTCCCTGCACAGTATTACATATGTGAGAACCACAGCCGGTATCCAATACCCAAGTAGAATTATGACTTTCAAAAAAATTAATTTCAATCATAAACAAACCTTGATTGGAAGTCGAAGCTTCTCCAAGCTTATTCTCTGCTAGATACTTCTTGCAATTCCTTTTCCAATGTCCCTGCTCGTTGCAATGGAAGCACATTCCTTTCCAACAGGTTCAGGTTTCTTTTGCTCCTTTTCTTTCCCCTTTTCCTTAGCCTTCTTGGATTTTTTTCTTCAGAAGACACCTTGGGCATCTTCCTTTTTATTAGAAGAATCCACTATCAAGACTTGGTTCTTCTTAGATGGGAAGTGACCTTCTGCAGTTTTCAACATGTTAAGCAGCTCAGGCAAGCTGGTATCTAGCTTATTCATGTGGAAATTTACCACAAACTGCGAGAAGGTCTCAGAGAGTGACTACAAGACTAAGTCTTGACTCAACTCCCCATCCATGACGAACCCAAGCTGTCCAAGGCGTTCAATCAAATTGATCACCCTAAGGACATGAGTCTCGACGGCTGTGCCCTCGGTCATCCGAGATCGGAAGAGCTCCTTAGATATCTCATATCTAGTAGTCCTACTCTGTTCACCATACAACTCCTTGAGGTGAAGCAGCATAGTAGGAGCATCCATGTTTTCGTGCTGACGCTGAAGCTCGTTATTCATGGATGCGAGCATGATGCATTGAGCCACAGATGCATCATCTTGCCACTTCACAATGGTGGCAATCTCTTCCTCAGATGCTGTTTCTGGAACAGTTTCAGGGACAGGTAAATTTAGGACATAAGAAATCTTTTCAGCAGTGAGAACTATTCTCAGATTTCTTAGCCAGCCCGTATAATTCGGTCCGGTAAGCTTATTAGCATCAAGTATGCTTCGCAGTGAAATTAGTGATTTTGACATTTTTAAAATTCTGCATGTAAAAACAACATTTTTACCAAACATTCATTTTATTAATTCTGCATACCAAAATAAATTTAGGTCTTTATTTTAAATTGGTATCTCTCACTATTTTTATCAAACTATATTACCCTCACTTATATAGTTCGGCAATATCTAATTAAAGATTTGCTAGTGAGATTAAGGATCCCATTTCAAATGTATATAGCCTTGTGGATAGCACAACAAACGATATATAAATAAATAGGTAGACAACTCTTGTCAATTACATCAACATGTAACTCCTTTTATTTTGCCTCTTAAATCATAATGGTCAAGAGTGTGCACATCCGAACTAAAATGATTTAAGTCAAGTCCAACCTAGCACTTTCATAAATTTAAAAAAGAAAAATGTTCGTCCTTGTGGATAGCACAACAAGACTATATTGTTCAATTTTCTTGATAAGCATCAAATGTGATTAATTAACATCTTAAATATGCAATACTCTCCTTATGGATAGCACAACAAGTTCATATTAAATATTTAATACTCTATTAATTTATCATGCTAAAAGGCGACGTTCGATATTCCAAATATCATTTGAACGCTTCGGAGTTAATATAATTTCTTTGAGGGATTTGTTATTATTTGTCTCATCTTGTTTAGCGCGCATGCACACATATATATAAAATACGTGTCATTTTATTAAACATGCGAAGCATGTTTGCATAAAATATAATAATATATAATACTTAGCATGCACATATAGAATACTATATTCTACCTGGATTGATTATGAACTTTATTCTAGTTTGGTTCACTAGAGCCACCAAGTGAACCAAAAGGTCAAACCTAGGAGTGCAAGAATTTAAATTTAAACGTAACTATTACATTTAAACCTGGGCTCCATACAAACGGGTCTTCACGAGCTCCTTGCTCCTTGGTCTCTAATTTCTTCAAGATAATTCTAACTAATACTATTACATCAACTATTTTAAATTTAAATAGAAACCTTGATCAGCAGTCAAGGGAAAGTACATAGGAGAGAGATAGAATTTACATCAAGAATAAATTAGAGAAGATGAGGTACGCAGACTCCATTTAATAAAACTCATTCATTCAAGCATTCAACTAAAATAAAATCCAATCACATTGGTCAAATAGTCCATAATCAATCCCTATTTATTATCATACATATCACCATATATATCAATAAATAAATATCCATCACATGAATTAAAACATTCCATATATATATGAGTATCATTTAATAGGCAATTTTAATTTGCATGAAATCCAATTTCAAGATTAAGATAAACTCTTTATTTTAATTATAAAATTATTAAGACTATAATATTATATATATATATATATATATATATATATCCTCACCTTCCTGGTTTATCCGCACCTTCCTGATTCCTTTTTCTAATAAACCACTAAGTTACCTTATATATAATATGATAACATCTTTGTGGGACAAAAGTTCACATCCTGTTGAAAATGTAAATCACTTTTGGACTACAATAACCCACGAATTCATTTAATGATGAAGACAGCGACGCCCCCTTGTTTGGACAGCACCGATGCAGCGAACCAAAAGAGGAGAGAAAAGAAATTCGTTCATTTTTTTTTCTTTCTTCCATAAAAAATAATTTTATACATTTAATTATGCCCAATAAATTATTTTAAATACATACTCATACATATATGAAATTAAAACAATTAATAATTACATAAAGGTTTGGCTCTGATGCCACTGTTGGGTTTGTATGAAATCGTGACGCAATCAAATTGCAAAAATTAGCGAAAGCATGGTATATCAGAGTTTAAAAATTTTCTACAAAACCATTACCCGGATCATCCTTTATACAAATTATTAATTTAAAACGATAAATAAGAAGTTATGGAATCATACCCTTTTAGAACGAAGCTTCCACAGGTACGAGTTCAACTCCTTGTTCTTCGTGATCTCCTTGAATTTTCGGGTTAGATTCCTTCCTTTGATCAACGTTAGCCACCCAAGTGTTTGGCCTCTAGAGGTGATCTACCAAGGAAGATGGATTTTCAAGAAGGAGGGTGGTTGGCTTAGTTTTCTATCCTCTATAGAAAAGGAGTACACTCCAACAATTGAAATTGCATCAACTCATATCTATTATAAGACTCCTCTTATAAAGATATTGGTTAACCCTTTTAATCCTATTAGACATGTGATTTCATTTAATTAATTAAACTCCTTTAATTAATTTAGGCTTCCCACCACATTGGGAATAATTCATTAAATTTATTTAATTAATTTGTCTCCTAATTTTATTAGGAATAAATGAGAATACTAATATTAAATTAATTACTAAACTCCTTTAGAAATTAAAATAATAATAATTGTAATAATATTAATAAGACATCTCTTATTAATTTATATTTAATATTTTCAAAATATTAAATAATAAACATTAAGCTATTTAATTTATTCTTATCACCATAGATTAAATTAATTATACTTCATGCATTATTACAATTATGCCATTATCTTCTTAAATAATTATTCTTCCTTTTATGGTGTGACCCTTTAGGTTCTCCATATTAAATCGGTTGTGAATAAATCAATTAGAATAATTTTAATCTTATTTAAATAAATAAATTAAACTAATAATCTATTTAAATAAATAATATTTATTCTACAATAGGGATAAGCTTCCCTAGCGATCAACGACTTTCCAGATAATATAGATTTCAACATTAATCATAAAAGAACTTGCGAGTAAATAGTTACTGTACAATTCAATCCTTCCACCATACAATGTCCCAATTAAATATAAGACATGAATTTACTGTCAAGTCTTATTTTATTTAATTATATGTATTTCGATTAGAAAATGTACAAATCCAAATAATACAAATTAGAAACTCCTTTCTAATTTCATTCCACCTTGGCCAAGTATTCATGGGTTGTCATTTAACGAATCACATAGGACATATCTCCTCTTTTACTAGAGGTGGTAGATTCTTTATTGATCATTCATTATCTCCATATGTAACTCATTATACCCAAGTATACCCTTTTATATACCCTAAAGGGCTTTAAGGAATAAGTTAAAGTATAATTCATTACATACAAGATACTATGATGATCTCAAGTCCAAGGATCACTTGTACTACTATCACATTAGGAATTCCTATTGACAGGCGAGTAAAACTCCATTAGGTATTCCGTAGCGAGTCACATTCAGTGAACTTATTCTCCAATAAGCACCTACATACTTGCTTTAGTGTCTCCACACAAATGATCATAAGATCAATCATCCTTATCCAATGAGCTAGCAACATATGTACCAATCTATCCGGATTTACTAATCCCTTTTTTTAGTAATCCCACGATTGGGAACTATTTTAGTTTTAAGCTTTCTAAGAATTTAAATCTCATTAGCATGATTAACATCATGATTCTAAAAGCATTGCTTAAAACTATGGGTTATTTACATATTATAAAAATAGCACCATATAGATAATTAAATGCCTTTAATAAATGAATATTTTTATTAATAAATAAATAAGATTGTCTCCAAAGTATATGCTTTATCATCATACATGATTGGCTTGTATGCATACTATTTTCACTATTCAAGACAAAATTTGGTTTATTTTTTTTATATCTAAATTATCTTGGATTTATGAATCTTATTCTTGAAATTGGATCCATATTTTTATCTTCATGTTCATAATTTGGATATTCTTGAACTCTAGATAAATTGAATTATAAATCTCTAATATTTGTCTTTGATCTCACTGGATTCATTCTTTATATAATTGTCATTATTCTCAGACTTAAATTATGGTGAAAGTTATCTTTGGCCCGTAGTGCAAAGATGAACTATTGATTGATGAATATCTTTGGCCTGTAGTGCAAAGATGAACTGTTGATTGATGAATATCTTTGGCCAATAGTGAAAAGATGAACTGTTGATTGATGAATATCTTTAGCCCGTAGTGCAAAGATGGACATGTGTTTGGCATGATCATGATCATTACTATTGAATATCTTTGGCCCGTAGTGCAAAGATGGACAGATGTTTGGCATGATCATGACCATTGAGGTTACTATTGAATATCTTTGGCCCGTAGTGCAAAGATGAATTGACTAACATGATTATGACTAAAGGCTGTAAACTAGTATAATCATGATTATTGATGTTGCAAATAACAATCTTTGGCCTGAGTGCAAAGATGAATTTATTAGCATGATTATGTAAAAGAACTGTGATTTGGTATAACCATGATCTTTGGTGTTTCAGGTAAAGACATGTGATGAAAATTATATTCGTCCTGGGTGCGAAGAGGAATTTATCGACATAATTACGATCATGAACTATTTACATGATTGTGGGCAGGAACTGTTGATTGATGTCACAGGGATGAAACATTGTTGGTGGACTTTTAACATGGAGAAGATAGCAGAGATTATGTTCTACTTGACTCTTCTAATGGATTGCTTGTTCCGCTGCAGTTGTTGATCTAAAACTTGTTGTCTATTGTATTCTATCAGATTTTTCCCTGTTGAGGGCTAAGGTTCTAAAGATCTGATTCATTACGGATGAAGGCTATTGATAATTTAATTATCTTTAGTCATATTATTCTTTACTGGGCTATTTGTGCTCATCCTTTTGCTTCACAATTCTTTACAAGCAATAAGAGTGTAGCTGGGTCGAGCGGGGATAATAGGAGAATAGAACGATGGTCTATAACTATTGAACTTTCCCATAAAAAAGTATGGAAATAATTATATTGAGAACTTTAAATGTGTGTGTCGTATTTTATACGTCATTTAACAATTGATTTTGGTGAACCAAATAGGGTGAGGTGAATCCAACTTTGGAAGGGTGTGTTGCCACTATCACACAAGATGTCTAATCACATACGACTTCGTGTTATCATAAGACATGGTTATGAACATCCACTTGCTAATTATATCTATGAGCACTACCTATATAATCTTTGAGTATAGTTGGAATATAATTCTCAATTTGAGACAATTGAGATAATTATATGGTAAGAGAATACCCACCATTGGAATGAACAAGATAATAATCTTCTCGTTCTTCTTTGGGGTCTATTGGGTCAACCAAGGTTAATTCTCAAGTCCTATGATATCTATTATAACTTAAAAGCATGACCTCCCATGTACGAAGGTTTCCTTGAGCATTTTCCAAATATTTTAATTCTTAAAATAGTTATTGACTGTACCTTTATGTAACATATCATTGATAAGGAGTATGAGTATTGTTATTCACAGTTTATGTGTGGTCGTATTATGCACGACAGAGTAATAGCTAGAATATGAAGATTTATATTTGGATTCTGTACCATGTATTTCTGGCAACTCAGAATAGGTGGTGTGGACCTATTTTGGGGGCGTCACAGTTCCCGCAATTTAATAATGCGGATAGAATGATTATCCAAAATATCCATCGTCAATCTGTAATTTAATCATGCGAACGCTAGGTATGACAATTATTAATCTTTGAAGATGACGTCGTTTTAGGTCATACGGTCAGTCCGCAGAACTAAAATACGGACGCTGAGTCTATTAACGATATAATCCAAACAACGTTGTTTTTGGTGAACCACCAGTCCGCATAACTAAACTGCGGACTCAAAGTGTAATATAAAATGGTCAAGTACTACTATGTTGTATCTGTGTTCTTCATATCATGACTTTTGGATCTCATCTCACTTTGGCAATAATAATATTATTTTACTCGTTCGCAGAACTAAAATGCAGATAAACGGTAGAACAAATCTCGTTACCCTAATTGATCCCCTTTTCTCGTCTCTTTTCTCGTAAAAGATTCAATCAAATTGAGAAAGCATAACAAGTACTGAGCATACAAGATCACTTTTATTTCTTCCTTTCTCACCTGCTCATACAATTTAAAGAGCATAGCCTACTAGCAAGTATACTTGAAGACAAACATCAACAAAAATTGATAATCTGTAATTAAAATTTTACAGTGATCCGTTTGTTTTACCATAGATTTGTTTGTGTTAGGTGTCTATATAGTGCTGACATGCAATCAAATTACATAAATAGTGCAGAAGCGCGATAAAATCTAATTTTATTGGGCTTTCGCACTATTTATGTAATTTGATTACATGTTCGCGCTATATACAAACCTAACAGTGGTATCAGAGTCAAAATGTGTGCTAATTATCGATTATGATGATTCTATATGTGTGTGAGTATGCGATTGAATCGATTTTCTGGTCAAAATATGAGTTTTCAGAATCTACAATGTAGTGCGGCCTCGCCGCTTCCAGTACATTCTGTAGTGCGGCCGCACCCAAACCCATAAATCGTTTCTGGGGTTTGTTGTGTGGTCGCGCTGGTTCCCATTGTATTATGGGCGCGACCGCGCCGGTTTACAGAGTTTAAAATTTTTTATTTTTTATTTTATTTATTTTAATTAAGATAAAAGGTTTATTTTAAATTAGAATATGATTAAAAATAAAAGTTTTACTTTAACTTGGAATTGGATTCTACGCTAACTTGAATAAAGGAGTTTATTAATATATGGAATATGATTCCATGTTTTCTAGAATAAAGGAGTTTATTCACATATAAAATATGATTTTATGTTTCCTAAAATAAAGATGTTTATTTTGATAAGATATAGGATTAAACATATTTTATTTTTTCAATAATTTTAAGTTAAAATAAAAGAGTTTATTTTGAACTTGAAATTAGATTTCATGTTAATTAAAATAAATGAGTTTATTTTGATTAAAAATAAAAGTGTTTATTTTTATTCAAAATTGGATAAAATAAAATAAAGATGTTTATTATGGATTTAAATTTTGATTAAAATAAGGGAGTTTTTTTTTCAAAACTGGATTTCTAGTAAACTTTTAATTGCCCATTAAATCATATTAATGTATATATGGAATGGTTTTTTTTTTATTAATGAGAGGAATGTTATTTATTGATGCATATAGTGATATGTATGATAATAAATGGGGTTGATTATGAATTATTGACCAATGGATGATTGAATTTTATTTTAGATGGATGCTTGAATGAATGTGTTTTATAAATGGGGTCTGTGTACCTTGTCTTCTCAAGTTTTTCCTGATGTAAATTATATCTCCCGCCTATATACTTCATATTGACCGCTGATCAATGTTTCTATTTATTGCAAATAGTTTATGTAATATGATTAGTTAAAATTATTTGAAGAATTGGAGACAAAGGAGCAAGGAGCGCTTAAAGACCCGTTGTAATGGAGCCCGGGTTTAAATGTAATAGTTATATTTAAATTCAGTTCTTGGAGACAACCCCCGGAAGGGCAAAAAGGTCATTTTGCCAATTTAACATAAAATCAAGTCAAATCACTGCCATAAAGGTCATACGGAACCATAACGTCAATCCCGAGTGAAAAACAACACGAGATAGTTCAACGGTAGGATTGCGCAGACTTGAAGATCTGATCATGGACTTATCTTCTCGGATTTGAAAAAGGTCAAATCTCATGTCATTGTGTAGCTCTCGAAAGGGCTTTTCGGAAAGGTATAGCACGCCTTCACCGGATTCCCGGATTGAAAGTTATAAAGGTTTTAAGTAGACAACGCGTTGATCGGAGTGCACGTACTTCGAGACGACGAGATCCACGGGATCGGGGCCACCCAGGTCAGTCGCAGGTAGACCTGCAACTGCCGCAGGTGGACTCGTGGCTACTTTGGTCTATAAATAAGACCCCCCATCAACTAAAAAAAAAGAGAAAAAAGAGAAAAAGAGAGGAAATTCCGCATGTTCCAGCTCTCAACCCTACCTACAATGTTCCAAACTTAAATTTTACTCTTCTTAAACACTTGTATACGTATATATACTAACATATCAAGTTTGAACCGTTGGAAACAGAGTTTTCAAGCCTCAAAAGCGGTTTAAAGCCTTTCTCGCTGTACACTGTGAGATTCTTCAAGTCTAAAGCTTTTTATTACTTTAACACACACACACACACACACACACACACACACACACACACATATATATATATATATATATATATATATATATTTATAGCTTATGGTTTTGCATGAACTTCAAATCCATGGCCTTTTTGGCTTTAATTTATGTATATATATATATATATATACGTGTATAAGTGTTATTTCAGTCTAGATTGTAAATCTATGACTTTTATCACTTATATATATATATATTTGTGACTTTTTCCCGCTTTAATATATATATAATTATATATATATATATATATATATATATATATATATTTATAAATGTCATTGAGCCTGGATTGCTAAATCTGTGGCTTTTCGACCTGGATGGCTAATCCGTGGTCTTTCAGCTTTAATATACATATATATATATATATATATTTCTATTGCTCATTCACGCCTGGATTGTGAATTCGTAGCTCTTTTCACCTTTAATATAAATATAATTAATATATATTATTTATTCAATGTGATTAAAAATCATTGTTAACTGTTCATTTGATGTAAATCTGTTCTAATGTAAAGGTTATGGACTAGATTTATCTAAATCTAGCCATATCTAACTTTTAAACGGTTCAAAAGTTGTAAAACTGGAACCGTCGAGCTATAATGGCTAAGATTTATTTAAATCTAGTTTTCTTTCTAGTTTTGTAAATATTAAGCAACAACTGCGACTCTAGATCTGTATCTAGAGTGAACGGGAGGCTTTGGCTACACACATGCAAAGATTTAACTGATGAATCTTTTGTCTTGCGACGTCTAGATTTTAATTTGTATTTTATTTCCATATATCTGTTGTGCAAGCCTTTAAATGATATTTTGTGAGCCTAAGAATCAAAGGGATCTACGATTAATCACATGGGTCTGGATCCGATTCCCATGATGGACAAATCTGAGTTGTAAATACAGCTTGCAGACCTTTTGTAAATGTAAATAAGAGGGACCTTAAAACAGTTATCCGAATTTAAAGTCTCAACATAGTAAATTGTGATTTGTATTGCTCGGATCACTTTGATGGATTTCATGCCCATAAGAGGTCCGACACTTGTATATATTTCTGCTTTGCATATCCAATAAAATCAAAATCAAGCCGAATAAGGAATAAAAAATGAAAGTATCAAAATGCGTCAATTCCTATGTTAGCGAAAGGGTTTGAAAATCACCTTTCAAAACGTCACTTTCATATCTTGTTTAAAAACGGACTTTTCTTTAAATCAAACACTTCGTATATAGGTACAACGAAGCATAACACTACTTTCAAATAAAGCACTTAGTCCCAATTACTGCAAGACACACACACGTACACACATAATAATTAGGGAAATTGAAAAGATGTGATAACCGTGTTTCACGGAAGTCAGGGTGTTCCTAACACCTTGCCCCTCGCTTAATCAAGCCACCGAACTCTATGAATCTCAGTTTTCAAGACCAATTAAACAGAGTCTAGTAATTGGGCTATATTGCAAAAATCTTTCAAAACTCGGTTGAGTTGGTACAACCATTTCAAACATACCAACTGACGACTCTGTAAAATTAAACCTTTCAAAATCGTCGACATTATATGTCGGTCTTTTCCTAAAAATTCACCCTTCAAATAAAACAAATAGAAAACAGAAAGGTTAGAAACAGACATACGAAAAGGGAATCAAAGATTTTTCCCGACGTCGATAAGTGACGACTCTGCTGGGGAAAGTAGAGGGCTTAAGCCGCATTTCAATCTTTTCAAAAAATTCCCTTTTTATCTACATATGTGTGGATGTTGTCTTTACATTGAGTGGATGTAAATAAATGTTTTACTGCTTTATATTAGTGCTTCGCACAATTTCATCATTTTATACGGTGAGACACGTTGTATGTGAATGTATGTTATGTGATTCCTCCACTAGGAGGCGAACCCGTCGGCGTTTGATTACTGGACTCAAAGGAGACTAATCCTGCGAGGCTCAGGAAAGATTCCACTCAGATCCGCTCCAAATGAAAGAACGGATTAACTTCCCATCTAGTAAATTGCGATGATCTGGGGACCTTCATGCCGAAAAACTGTGAGAGTAGCCTAAGATAGGTCAGCCTCTGAAAAGCCAAACGTGAAGGGAAGTTCCTACATGCCTTTCCCTTTCAAATTTCATGTAAATTCAATGTAAATTTCAAATTCCATGTAATTATCAATGTAAATATACATTCTCTTCCCTGTCAAATTTCATTTTTTGAACAAATATTAAATCCTGTCATGCTATCCCGTCAGCAAAACAACTAACAGCTATTTTGCATGAACAAATTAAAAAACCTCAAAAAATGACACATTGCACATTGCATAGCATGCATCCTATTAATATATATCAAAATTAACATATATACCTACTTTTATTGTAGGAAAAGATTGGTCCCATTACCAGATCAAAGTCTAAAAAGGCACTGAGCCCATCTCCAGGCATGGCTTCAAGTGCCCAACCTGAATCCAACCCTGTATCTCGAGAAGAGTTTGAAGAACTAAAAAATCATATAGCAGAATTGGCTATTTTCCTTAAAGATCAAAGCAAAGGTATTCAGGGTAAACAAATACCCGTTCAAACCTAGTCATCCATACAAGGTGGCAGTCAAGATACCGACAAAAAGAAAGATACTCAGATACCTGAGCCTCAAAATAAGGATATGACCAACAAAACCCCTCAAATCGCCAATCTCAGAAATGATCAAAAAATCGGTGATATTAGGAAAAAAGTCTAGCAAATGGAAGAAACTATCCGGTCCATCAAAGGAGCTGGGACATTTGGAAGTGTAAATTACTCAGATCTTTGTATATTTCCAAGGGCTCGATATCCAAACAAATTTCAAGTCCCAGATTTTGAAAAGTATGATGGGTTAGGAGATCCTTATACTCATTTGAAAGTATACATTGGAGAGTTAGGATCCTATGCAGAGGATGAAAAACTCAGAATGCAGTTATTCCAAAATAGTCTGACTGGAGAAGCCCAAGCTTGGTATGCCCGACTCGACAATTCTAAGATTTATAGTTGGGAAGAGCTAGCCCATGCATTCCTAAATCAATACAACTTCCAGTCTCAAATGGCTCCGAATCAATATCAAGTGACCAAGATCAAAAAGCAAAGTAATGAGTCTTTCTGTGAGTATGCCCAAAGATAGAGACAGATGGCTGCACAAGTCACCCCACCCATGACAGAGATTGAGATAGTGATGACTTTCATAGACATCCAAGAAGCTCGATATTATGAGAGGGTCCTAGCAGGTATAGGAAAACCATTCTCATAAATGATTAAATATGGAGAAATGACTGAAATGAGATTGAAGTCTAGAAAGATCAAAGACCTTACTGCTTTGGAGGCCATGGTCCAACATATTCAAGCTGGAAGCTATGGGAATAATCCTCGGAAAGTTCATAAAAAGAAGAAGGAGGATGTGCTCTTGATACTTCAGCGACAGAATCAAAGAGGCAATCCAAACTTGCCCATTCAGAGAAGAAATTATTCCCCTTTCCGAACTTTTGCATAATCTTCGAATCCTCCGTTTCAAAAGACCAGAGAAGTTAAACGTCGAAGAACGTTCACACCCTTAGGGGACTCACTCGAAAATGTGTTGAAGCTTCTTACAACACAAAAGAAGATTATCTAGCTCCTTTCGCCATCTAATCCCAGTGGACAAAATTTTGACCCAAGCAAGAAATGCGCTTATCATTCTGGAGCTCCGGTCCACGATACCCAAGATTGTTGGTCTCTCAAGCACAAAATACAAGACCTAATAGACAGTGGGGAGATTGTGGTAACACTAGAAAATTCGCATGTTCAGGACAATCACTAGTAGAAAAAAGTAAATAGATAACGTTTAAAAAATGTTGTAATAGGTTCCCAAAAACGTCGTGGTTAGCAATGTCATCTATTAGACACTAATAGACAACGTTTTTAAAATGTTGTCTTTTGACACATTAAACAACGTTTTTTCTAAAAAACGTTGTCTATTTGACACATTAGACAACATTTTTTTGAAAAAAACGTTGTCTATTTGACACATTAGATAATATTTTTTTTAAAAAATGTTGTCTATTATACACATTACACAACTTTTTTTTTTTCTAAAAAACGTTGTCTATTTGACACAATTCACAATATTTTTTCTAAAAAACGTTGTGTATTTGACACAATACACAACACTTTTTTTAAAAAGCGTTGTCTATTTGACACAATCCACAACGTTTTTTTTAAAAAAAAACATTTGTATTTGACACATTACACAATATTTTTTTAAAAAAGCGTTGTCTATTTGACACATTACACAAAGAGTTACACAAGATGAATTACTCGCAATTAGTGAATAATTTAGAGCTTGTATTTCCAAACATCAATCATAAGGAGAAAATAATATTACAAAGAAAAAAGAATCATTTTGAATCGAATATAATAATATCTAATATTACAAAATAAATTTGTGGAAGTGTTATAATGATTTTTTCAAGACAAGAAAATAATTAGTCCATTCAACAACTGCTGGAACTTTATATAGTTAAGCTACAAATGATTATTATATCAATTTTGACATAGCCAACTAAACCAAAATACTACAAATAAACGTGTAGAGCAGATTCAATTTCAACTTCACTTCTAGCAGCATCCTCTATATTATTATTTTGGAGTCATAGAAATGCCAAAGTTGAGAGAAAGTACTTCTCCAGGAACCCCGAGTGTGAACTCATTAGTAACATCTGTTGCTGACACAGCAGTTCTTGATGGCCGGAGCTTGTCTACTGCATCACAATAGAGAGGAATTAGATACTACATGATAAAGACATAATAATCCAAAACTTCACTAGAAATTTATATTTATATAAAGACATGATCAGAATATGAAAAGTTTTGGATAATCCAGCTTTGTGATGGGTGCTTTAAAATTAGCAAGAAGCATTCAAACCCCTTCCAGCTTAGTTCGATTTAGTAAAAGTTTGTATTTGATGCAGAGTGATACCACATAAACTAGACCAGTAATTTATGTTCAGTCCTTATAGTTCAAGATAAATATATACTTGAAACAAGACCGGATAGATCAGAATATGGAAATTTATACTACAGAGCATAGTAGGCTAGTAGCATACAAACCAGAACTGCTGGAAATGGATGAAATTGGGGATACAGAAGATAGTAGCAGCCTAGAGTCGCTCGAACTTGGCCAGTGAACAAGCAGGCTCCGCCTTCCAAATACATCTTTCCCAAACCAAATGGTCTTTGAACTTTCCTGCACATGATAATACAATAAAAACTTTCATGACTAAATGAAAAACATAGAATCATTGCATATTGAAACTTACCACCCAAATTACCTGCCAATAGATCAAAGCCCACAACCCCTTTATTGTTGAAAGGAGTTCTGAAACAGAATTTAGCCCTTCTCCACTACAAGAGCACTCTTTTGTATGCTCATGAGAAGTGCAGGGACAACACTTTCCTAGATACTGCATTATAATTTCTGCATTATTGCTATCACTACTAACATGAACTCCACCAAATATTTCACCTATAAAATGAAGTAATGAAATTTTCATAGAATTGATTGTGATAAATTTGAAAAGAGATGCAGCTAGTCATTCAATGTCACAACATATAATGCATAACAATTGTGTACAACATGAATCACCTAAGTCTCTTTCACCCATATTGTTTCCAATTATAGATTGGATACTAGAAAATCAACAAAATAAGAACTCCAGTTCAACCTCAGATCTCAAAAACAATAGTAGTGAAACAACTAACAAGCAAGCATTTTTTCGTTGCTCTTGTTGTTGGTCTAGTTATTCTTCAGAAGAAACTAAACAACTTACTGGTTTGGGGATGAAGAAATCGGAGAAAAGGTGGAAGAGTGCATAGAAAGCAGCTGCAAATATTGATGCCACTTGCTGGTTTGGTGTGATGGATACAGTCATCATTCCGTAGTATGTCATGATAATACAGCAAGTAAAAGAGGCTTTGAGGGTAGCAACTAGTTTGGGCTATACAGATGCTTTTTTTCAAATTATAAAAGAAAGAAGGGATAAACCTTAATTACAAGCAATACAAAAGAGATAAAGTAAAAAATGATGATTTAGTTAATTCCCACTCAAAATCCCTTGTATTCATCTCTAGTAGGTTGTACAAGAATCTTCAAATCCATTGACTCAAATTTTAATGACAAGTATGATTCCATATGGAAGATGTGACGCCCCCAAATTCGGACCGCCACAAGGTCACTCGAATTCGGTTCGCCACGTTCTATAATCTGACACCATAATAATAATATTACGACTAAATGTCGCATCGCACAGCAGAATAATACACAACTACTACCGAATAGATTATATTTAATTAATATAATTTATTCACGTCCCAAGGTCTCGTAACTTAAACATCGATTACATAGCTTAAACATACCTTAAGCATATATAAACCTATCTAATACATAATAGCATAAGTTCTTATTACAATCATAAAGTTCTACATAAATAAAGCTACTCTGTAGCCTTTCCCTTGCCCTTGTCGGTGCCCGAAGGTCCGCACTGCTCTACTTTAACTGAAATATTTTACGAAAAACAAGAATGAGCAACAAGTTTGCTCAGCAAGTAATATAACAATAAGGGTGAGTAATATAGTTCTCAAATCTCAAAAAGGGTATAGCAAGGTATGATAGTTCAAGGATAGCAAGAATATCAACAGTTCTCAATAACAGTCGCTAAGGATAGAATGATATCAATATGATTCAATACTAAATCAATTTAAGATTTCAAGATAACTGAATACTGAGCAGTCACTAAGGACTATGAACTCTTACTAGAATTAACAGTAATATACTGATAATCCAACAAAATAAGTACAACAGGTGATCAGCCTAAAGTACCCTACGGTATGCATATCGTTCAATCGTACTATAGTGCGCACGTCGGTCTCCCGACAATGATAATTTCCCTTCAAAGAAGGTTGTTCATCTCAGTTAAACATAAGATCCCACACCAATCAATTGGTTTGGGTCGCCTTTCAACAATATAAGTCTAGCTGAATCAAATGGCATAGATCACAATAATTATAAGTTAAATCTCAAGATTTAAAGTTCAAAGAATTATGAATCGACTTTTATCTTATACATGAAGTATATATTTATAATATATGACTTGCAAATCTCAAAAGTTTACTTGTACGACGATAATAGCACAAGCTTAATGAATGCTCAATAAAGAGTAAGGTTAGGAACTTGCTTACAACGTTCTTCGAATAAAGTAAACACAAGGATAGGATACTTGCACTTTAAAATAGTGTAAGTTAGGGAACTTGCACAATAAATGAGTGAAAGTCAAAAAACTTGCCTTATGCGTAGTTTATCCTCGTTAAGTAAATCAACACTTTCGAATCCCTATCATAATATAGTTACGTATATGATATCCATTAGTCATATAGTTTAACATCATACTTTATCTCATATATACCATCCACGTATAAGTTAAGTCTTTAACCTTACTATACAGTCATACCATATATAGTATCATATTTAATCCACAAAACTTGATTGATAAAACTTTCAACACCTTTTATCCTTAACGTTTCTCTTCTTAAGTTAAACATATTCTCATATCATTATTATCACATAAGACCACAATCAATACTAAATATATGTTATTTTAGTAAGTTATGACATTTCAATAAATTAACCGTCAAAAATCGGATTCAAGTATCAAGATATGATATCACATAGTATGTATGCATATTAAAGGATACTTTCATTGTTTGTATAACCTTTCTAAGTTTAATCATACATGGTATATTTCTAAATCACGGTCTCTAACGTCTTAGGGTCATACAACGCCATGAATTCACATAAGTTATCATGCTTGCCATTTAGACATATAAGGTAATTATTTATTTTGTTGATAAGCATACTCACATGTTTCTATATCATGGATGCGTAACTCTAGTATTATTACTTGTTTAAAGACTCAATCGAACTTATGCGTGATTAACTTGCATCACATCTAACAAGTGTTTGGATATGTATGATGCCTTAAAATCACATTCAAACATGCTAAAAATATCAGAATTTAGAATCCTAATATAACATGTCTAAGTCCACATTCAAAGCTTATACTTTTGTTAGTAACGTTCACTAATGAGTTCAACATGCTCACGCTATATCAAGAATCATATAAACACAAGTCAACAGGTTCTTCATGCATTTCTAAACCATACTACTATGCTCGCAAGATCAGAATATCAACATGGCATGTACGTATATCAAAGTTCATTTATAAACTCTAAGTTTGCTTCAACACTATAAGTCTTCACCAATCATGCATGCAACATAGTAAAACATGTTTGCGTTATCTCCATGTACTCCTATTGGCATGCTACTTATGTTCTCAAATTTGTTCTAAAGTGTTATCATAAGTTAGCATGTAATAGCCTGGATCAGAAGCAGAATCTGGAACCAGTGGCTGGCGCAGCTGCGCAGCGCCCCAGTTCAAAAATGGTGCAGCTGCGTAGGGCCTTGGCCAGCAAAACACAAGTCTAGCACTGGCGCAGCTGCGCAGCACCCAGTATAACCAGGACGCAGCTGCGCCGTTACCTGTACAGAGCTGGAAGCTCCTGCTTCAGCAGACATCAACTCAATTCACAAAATTTCTTCACGAAAATAACCACATTGTATTTCAATAGTGCTTATAAGTCTATTATAACAACTAAACAAGCTTTCTATAATCCAATTGGCATGTTTTGCATCCATAATCAAGAATTGGAACTTGGACAGAAAATAAAAATGAAGAACAAGAATGAAGAACATGGAAAGATGATTATACCTCTGTTAGCTAATTGAACTTGTGCCAATTCACTCTTCTCTCTCAACTGAACTATATGCTCACTCTCAAATCTCTCTTACTTATAAATTGTCAGCAAATTGAAAATGGAGAAGGAGAGCTTGTATTTATAGAAAAACTATGATACGTATAATGCATATATACATCAAATTAAACCTACAGGAATGTGGGATTGCATGGTGGTTAATAGGAAGTTGGTAGATGGTTGTTGGATTTATCATGAATCCCACTCCCTTGCTCATCATGAGCTATGAAATGCTGAGTTTGAGGAAGAGATAGGCTTAGGCTAGCCTTGAGTATTTCACGTGTGCAAGGATTGTGACTATCAATATGGAACAAGGCATACTAACTCAGCATTTGTAGCAACATTAATATATACAACACTTATGTTACTTTGTACATATCATATATATACCTAAGTTGTATTCATATAATACATGCTTATGTTGTAATTTTAATGTCACAATGTAATTCGCATAATGTAGTAAGTGTAATTTACACACATATAATTAATGTACATTTTATCTTACCGATATAATTAAACCGGATATTCTCACATTACATCATCTCCTTTATTAAAAATAATTGTTTACAATATATTCATGATGTATTATTTTAATGTACACTCATATACATATTGTCACACAGGCATAAATCATGTATCTTATATAGTTTAATCAATCTTAATACATGGTTTCTATATATAGTATAGTCACATAAATGTTGCACTACACTATATAATATAGTTGTATCCCATATACTTTATATGTTTAATTTTTGCATACTTGCACATAACAATTAATATAATCTTATTATATTAATAACTTACTTATTTGTTTTATTATTTATAATGGCAATTAATCAATTAATAAAATATTAATTAATTCATCCCTCATAAATCAATGTAATTATTAATCTCCATAATAATTAACTAACATTTATATGATTAATTATCACGTTAAATAAATATAAATCTTATTATATTTATAAACAAGTTACTTATTATTATTTTATTATTTGTAATAATAATAATAATCAACATATTATTAATCACCATTAATATTTCATCTTTCATAATAACAATTAATATTTGATTAATTGTTCACGTAGTAATTCTTTCATTAATTAATATAATCATTAATATTTCTCGTCACTGTGCCACACAAGGCATTCATCGAGTTTATCGCAAACTCTATATATTCTCAATTATTATAATTATTTAATTTAATATAATTGAGTTAACTTATCTCATAACACAAAATTATTTATATTCAAATAAATTCTCATTCCCATTAATATATTCATTTAATAATATATAGAAATTCTCGGGTATTACAGAAGACGCCCCCATTACACATTTGTACAAAGAAAATATGCATAAACAATACAGAAAAAACACATACCATTCAATCAACCTCGCCTGAAACCTATATGAAACCCCAGACTGTCTTAAAATAGCAAACAAGGGGCAAACAGAAACTAGATAGATACAATTGAACTCCAAACACAAAATCCCCAAGAAATCAACAAAAAATATAGTAATAAATGATAAACAAGTAAAATAACCCACAGATCTTAATACACATCATTATGCCAAAAATAAAAAGAGCCATCACCAGAGAGCCAATAATCAATTTTGGCCAAACTTATTTTCAATCACTTTCAGATACGAATCAAAGTGCTTCAAAAGGGAAGAACCAGAGAACTAGAGAACTAGCATGATTATCTATTTATCTCAATTTCAAGTCAAGCATATCTCAAACATATACCGAATATGTCCCATATGAAAATAAATACTATAAGGACTGCCTGTAAAATAGTGTTTCTACACCCTCCTATAGGAATCTGCCAATTCTATATTTTGAGAGAAAATCAAGGAGTTTTGATAGTGTTAAAAGTAATTAAATGGATTTTGCCATGGTAAATAATAATATAACATTGCATAATCTGTTAAAAAAAATCAAAACTTCTTGATTTTCTCTAAAAATACAAAGTTGGCCGTTTCCTATTGAAGGGTGTAAAAACACTAGTTTCATAAAGTCCAATGCAAGCAATGCAGGATCAAATTGCATTTCCTTGTAAACTGCTCCCTAAGCTGTACACCTGAACATGCCCCAAGGAAAAATATCACACCACTCAACCCGAAAGAGCGGAGATACTCCAAATATAAGAAATTACCTCACTGTGCATTAAAGTCCTTCAGTCAACCTCATTAAATTAAATGAATGAAAATTACATAGAAAAAAACACCTATACTACATAAAGATATACTACTTCCGTCCCATAATAAGTGTTTTTTTAGCTTAAATCACACAAACTAATACACAAGCTAAAATGGTAAAAATACCCTTAATATACTTTCTTTGTTTTGTTTGACACTTTTTTTATTGTCTTTTGGTCTCTCTTTCTCTTTCTTCAGCATTTCAACTTCCCAATAAATACGCAATAAATACCATTGGTGCATAAGGGCACATATGGGAAAATATTATAAAAATTGTATTGGAGTTCTAACACATCACTTATTTTAGAAAAAATTGTTAAGTCTAAAAAAAAGACGGAGGTAGTACCAATTATCCTTGTTTAAATATCCAACTTGGGAGATTTAGATTATAAATAGTAAGCATGTTATATCTTACATCAGGACAAAACCGAAAATACTTCATAAAATGAATAACCCAAAATAGCACCATTTTACACCACCACAATTCATTTAAAAAAAAAAAGCGATATAAATAAAAAAACAAAGTAGTTTCTCCCTCTACTGTTACCACGTTCCTACACAATTCTCACTCAGGGCCGGCCCTGGGCATAGGCCCAAGAAGCATAGGCCTAGAGTCCAAAAAATGTAGGGGTCCCAATTTTTTTTTTTTAAATATGTATATAAAGGAAAAAAAAGTTATATCTATCCAATTAGAAATAAAAAAACACACGAAAAAATTTCTTTCTTCTCCAGCTACATATGATCATCGCACAGACGCACACATATCTATCATCTCTTCTTCATCCAGTCCAATTCTCAAAATAATTTTGTTTTACCAGGTAAATAATTTCTCCATTCTTTCTTACTTTTAATACTTTTATTCCATAAGATTGGTTCTTGCTCAGTTGCTCCAATTGAAATTGTATACAGTAAAACCCTAATATAGAAACTTTGCAACTTTCATAGTTCATCATACAACATACACAATAAATTGAAACTTTGAAACTTTTAATATTGAAATTGTATACAGTAAATTGAAATTGTATATAGTAAATTGTATGTGGGTTTTCTGAAAGTTTGGGAATATGGAAGAATGGTTATTATAGTTTGCAACTTAGCAAGTTTGCATATTTGGTAAAACCCTAATTACATGCTATGGAAAAATCTACATGGTTCTTGAGATTGTCTTATTGAGTTATTGTCTTATTGCATAATTGGATCAGATTGCCATATAATGCCTCCAAATAGAATTAGAATTCAACCATCAGGGGCTCAAAAGAAAAAACAGAGGCAACAAAGAGATGCACTAGTTCTTTTTTTTATTAAGTGATATTGAAAATTGTAGTCCTTTTTTTTTTATCATTTGTTGCTATTGAAGAAATGACTTTTTTTTAATGTAAGGAGCCCCAAATTTTATCTTCGCATATAGCCTTGAAAATGTCAGGGCCGGCCCTGTTCTCACTACTTCTAAATCACCAACACAAGCCGAACTAAGATTTAAAATTTTTAAGTGAACTTTTCTGTAAATGGATTACAATATCAACACTTTGGCAGTATTTAGTGAAAGGGCAAGTAGATACCAATCAAGCACAAAATTGAAGATCTTACCATCAAGGATAATCAATTTTTAATCAAAGTATCACGTTGGAAATGGTTCATTGAAAGAGTCCCGGCTACCTGAACTGAAGAAGAAAACTCCCCTGAAAACAACAATCAACAACATAAAACTCAGAATGACACAGAAAACTTTCCTTAGGACAAGAAACTGTGGATGCTACTGACGGTGAAACAACCGGACTTGATGAAGTGACAATATTCTACAACAGAAACTTATTAAAATTCACTCAACATGAAGGAAAATAGATATAAAACACAAACAAAATAACTCTACTTACTACTGGTCCAACAATAGGCAACAAGTGAACTGGGAAGGAGGACGCTTACTTATCCTGAAACTCCCGAATTCACAAAGCTTACTTATCCATAAAAGGAGGAGGCAACATTCCCATTTCTATTTGAGCTGTGAATCCCAATTTGATGCACAAAAAAATTTATGAAACTAATTTTTAGGGTATATATATATATATGTATACATACCTTTAAAGCAGAAGATTTTGGACAAGAGATATTGTTCCAGGAGGAATTTATGAAGAAGTGAAGCTATGTCTTCCCGGTCGGCAATCGAGAGAGAAAGCTGTGTTTCGAGAGAGAGAGCTCCGAAATTGGTTTTGGTAAAGTGAAATGAATTGAAGAACAAAGTTTGGTAAAGCTGACTTATAACCCCTCTGTGTTTTTAGGGTTTAGACGACGTTTTTTTTAAAACGTTATAAGCCTAAAATACAACGTTGTTGATTAAGTGTCATCTTTTTATTATTTTGTAGTAGTGAATCCTCTGCCTCAACACAATGAGGAGGGCGTCAATATGATCGGCATGGGAAACGGAGAAAGTTCTAAATACCTCCGGCACTTTGGGGAGTCCTCCCAAGTAAACAAGGATACGCCGAACAATTGGGAATGGTCAGAAAGGCGGTTTATGATAGAACAAGAAATCAAATCTATCAAGGAACAGGTTGGTCAACTGGCAGAGCTGGTAGTTTATTAACATCAGATAACACGACAATTGATAAATCAGACCAATCAGCGAGAAGCAAATCTTCCTACGCCTGAGATTAGTCTCGTTGCTATGAAGGATCATTACCAATTTCATGAGCATGAACCCTTGACAGACAAGGTTACTAGGGAAGAAAATTTTCGAGCTAACAGGGAGTTTGCATTTAAAAGGAATTTTACTCATTTGAATCAGCCTATGGAAGAAATTCTCCAAATGTTGGTCAATGAGGGGAAAGTCACAGAATTGTTACCCCCAGTAGACCTTCGATCCAGGAAGTTCAATCCTGATAGGATCTTTCAATATCATTTCAACACGCCTGGGCATGATACAGAAGATTGTTGGGGACTTCGTTACTTAATTCAAAATCTGATTGAAAGCGGTGAGCTTCTGAAAGTAAGCCAAGATTGTGATTATCCTACTGAGGGATCAATATTTCCTCCCATGGCATGTAATATGAAAGAAGTAGTGGTTGTTATTTCATGTGAGAAGGATCTAGCCATAACGCCCCTGATACTTCAGGGAAAAGGGGCCCAAGAAGGAAAGAATCCTATGAAAGCGGCTGCGCCCAAACCTCTAATATTGCTATTCAAACCGCAACATCCTATAGTCAGCCTGAAGAGAGTCCCATGGAACTATGGGATAGATGAAGAATCAACATCAAACCACATTGCTATTATATCAAAGGAAAACCTGCTGTACATGCCTCAGTGAGTAATCAACTCAGCCATTAAAGCCAAGGGAAGAGTGTTTGAGGAGAAAATTAAAGAATTCCTCAGCAAGATAGGGCATAATGAGGTTAAAGTGGTGTAAAGCTTAAAAGAGGCACCCCGACAGATATCCATTTTGGATTTGATCTTATGTTCGGAAGATCATCGCAAGATTCTAGTGAATGTACTAGAAGAAGCACATCTGCCGAAGACGGTAGATACCAAGAAATTTCATCATGTGATAGAGCACATTTTCAACAGTAATGTGATATCTTTCACGGAAGATGACATACCAGTGGAAGGGACTGGTCATTGCAAGTCATTGCACATAGCAGTGACGTCCTCATGATATGTGGTCAGAGGTGTATTGATAGATGGAGGATCATCCTTGAACATCTGTCCCTATGACACATTAGAAAGAATGAAGATCAATCTAAATCGAATCAGGACTAGTCATGTAGTCATAAGAGCCTTTGATAGATCTCGACGGGAGGCTGTAAGAGAAATTAAGCTTCCATTGGAGATTCACTACAACAAAAAGGTTTAATTCTGACGGATTTAATCTCGACGGAATGGATTCCCTCGAAATTACCGTATTTTTGATGGAATGTTCCGTCGACCATAATTCTGTCGAAGTTAGTATATCCCCGACCGAATTCTGTCGGAGTTAGACACCATCCTTGGCGCGAAGTATTCCCGCCAGCGCGCGTAGTAGATCTGTCGGGATTATGTTAAGATCGACGAAATAATCAGTCGAAAATAAATTAAAGTCGACAGAATAATTCCGACGGAATTCCGTCAGAAATAATGTTTAAAACCTAGCTCGTCTTCTCCAGCCGCCGACAGTCCCTCTCGAAGACGGTAGATACCAAGAAATTTCATCATGTGATAGAGCACATTTTCAACAGTAATGTGATATCTTTCACTGATGATGACATACCAGTGGAAGGGACTGGTCATTACAAGTAATTGCACATAGCAGTGATGTCCTCATGATATGTGGTCAGAGGTGTATTGATAGATGGAGGATCATCCTTGAACATCTGTCCCTATGACACATTGGAAAGAATGAAGATCAATCTAAATCAAATCAGGACTAGTTATGTAGTTATAAGAGCCTTTGATAGATCTCGGCGGGAGGCTGTAGGAGAAATCAAGCTTCCATTGGAGATTCACTACAACAAAAAGGTTTAATTCCGACGGATTTAATCTCGACGGAATGGATTCCCTCGGAATTACCGTATTTTTGACAGAATGTTCTGTCGGCCATAATTCAGTCGAAGTTAGTATATCCCCGACCGAATTCTGTCGGAGTTAGACACCATCCTTGGCGTGAAATATTCTCGCCAACGCGCGTAACAGATCCGTCGGGATTATGTTAAGATCGATGAAATAATCAGTCGAAAATAAATTAAAGTCGACGGAATAATTCCGACGGAATTTCGTCGAAAATAATGTTTAAAACCTAGCTCGTCTTCTCCAGTCGCCTAATTCTGTCACTCTCATTTCTCTCTCACTCTCTCATTTCTCTCTCACTCTCATCTCCAGCCGCCTTCGACCGCCACTTTCGACTGCCACCTCCGACCACCGGCAGTCCCTCTAGGCCAACCCCCCACCTGCAATCCCTCCCGGCTAATCCCCCCTGCCGAATCAGTCTCTCTCTCTCTCTCTCACCTTTCACGCCAGCAACCACCTTCCTTCCACCCCCTCTACCGCCTGCCGACTCCGCCTCCTGCCGCCTGCCGGCTTCGACTCCGCCTCCTTCCGCCGCTCCCAGCTTCGGCCTTCAGCTCCTCTCCTCCGGCAGTGTTAAAGCCCCAAGGTTAGCCCTATTATATTGATCAGTTATGTATTTTAGCTAGGTTGCCCTAAATTTTTTTCCAATTTGTGCAATGGTAGCCCTAGCTTATTGATCAGTTAGGTATTTTAGTTCCTTAATTCACATATATAGTTTTCAATTAATATATTTGAGCTTTCAATTTGATTTACAGTTTATGTTACTGCCTAAATTAATATATTTGTGCAATGGTAGCTTATTTATGTACATAATTTGAAAGTGAAGCTGATATTGTTAGAATGTTATTCCATGTTAGTAAGTATAATTGTTATTTTGATATTGTGAGTATTAAAAACTGGTTATTGTGGTTGTGTCATCAATTATAGGCGTATCATTTGCAGTGTTGCGTGAATTGCATTGTGGTTGGTATATGCTTGCCCTTTTTTTCAATTGCAGGCTTATCATTTCAATTGCAGGCTTATCAATTATTGGGTGTTGAATTGTTTCTGACGAAATTTCCGACGAAATTTCCGTGGAAGTTGTAGATGGTAATAAATAAATCAATTCTTAACTATAAAAAGCAATTAGGACTTAGTTTGCCACTAAAATAAAGTAAACTACACAACTAAGTAGCATTTACTTAGTTGACTCCTACTTAAAAAATTTATAATTAATTATAACATAAATAAATATTATAGTAAATATAATGTAAGAAAAAAGAATTACAAAATATAAAAACTAAGTAGCATTTACTTAGTTTGAGAATATCCTAAAATAATAAATTTAAAAATATTTAAAATGATATAATATATAAAATAAATAATATAATACAAAATAAATAAAATAAAATAAAATAAAATAAATTAACTAAAATAAATAAATAAATTAATGTAAATTAAATTAAATTAAATAATATAATAATAAATAAAATAAAATAAAATAAAACCAAATTAACAAAATAATTAAATTAATTAAGATAAATTAAATTAAATTAAATAATTTAATTTAATTTAATAACATATAAATAAGCAAATAAAACAAATTAAAAATAATACTTTAATTTATTTTAATAACATATAAATAAGCAAATAAAATAAATAAAAAATAATACTTTAATTTAATATAATTAAACAAAATATATTAATATAATATCTATTATTAGATAATATAATACATTATATAACAAATTAAAATAAAATGAATAAATTAAAATAAAATAAAATAAAAAAAATTAACTAAAAAAAATTAATAAATTAATGTAAATTAAATTAAGTAATATAATAATAAATGAAATAAACTAAAATAAAATAAACCAAATAAATAAATTAATTAATTAAGATAAATTAAATTAAATTAAATAATTTAATTTAATTTAATTCAATAACATATATATAAGAAAATAAAATAAATAAAAAATAATACTTTAATTTAACATAATTAAACAAAACAAAATAAAATAATATCCATTATTAGATAATATAATACAATATATAATAAATTAAAATAAAATGTATAAATTAAATTAAAATTAAATATAATAACATATAGATTAAATGGAATATAATATAATATAATACAACATTGTAATGAAAAAATAGTATAATATATTCAAATAATAATTTCTCATAAACTGAGTAGCATTTACTTGGTTTATTATTGGAAAAATAAACCAAGTAGCATTTGCTTAGTTTTTCACAATTACAATAAACTGCATATATAATTGTGCATGTAGTATACATCGGTAGGAGCTTAGAAACTTGTTCGACATTCACTCATTAGGAGTGAATGTCGAATAGTCCCCAGTTTGTGACTGTTACTGTTGGGTTTGTACGAAATCGTGACGCAATCAAATTGCAAAAATTAGCGGAAGCATGGTATATCAGAGTTTAAAAAATTTCTACAAAACCATTACCCGGATCATCCTTTATGCAAATTATTGATTTAAAATGATAAATAAGAAGTTATGGAATCATACCCTTGTAGAACGAAGCTTCCACAGGTACTAGTTCAACTCCTTGTTCTTCGTGATCTCCTTGAATTTTCGGGTTAGATTCCTTCCTTTGATCAACGTTAGTCACCCAAGTGTTTGGCCTCTAGAGGTGATCCACCAAAGAAGATGAATTATCAAGAAGGAGGGTGATTGGCTTAGTTTTCTATCCACTATAGAAAAGGAGTACTCTCCAACAATTGAAATTGCATTAACTGATATCTATTATAAGACTCCTCTTATATAGATATTGGTCAACCCTTCTAATCCTATTAGACATGGGATTTCTTTTAATTAATTAAACTCCTTTAATTAATTTAGGCTTCCCACCACATGGGGAATAATTAATTAAATTTATTTAATTAATTTGTCTCCTAATCTTATTAGGAATAAATGAGAGTACTAATATTAAATTAATTACTAAACTCCTTTAGAAATAATAATAATTGTAATAATATTAATAAGACTCATCTTATTAATTTATATTTAATATTTCCAAAATATTAAATAATAAACATTAAGCTATTTAATTTATTCAATCACTATAGATTAAATTAATTACACTTAATGCATTATTACGATTATGCCATTACCTTCTTAAATAATTATTCTTCCTTTTATGGTGTGACCCTTTAGGTTCTCTATATTAAACCGGTTGTGAATAAATCAATTAGAACAATTCTAATCTTATTTAAATAAATAAATTAAACTAATAATCTATTTAAATAAATAATATTTATTCTACAATAGGGATAAGCCTCCCTAGCGATCAACGACTTTCTAGATAATATAGATTTCAACATTAATCATAAAAGAACCTGTGAGTAAATAGTTGCCATACAATTCAATCCTTCCACCATACAATGTCCCAATTAAATATAAGACATGGATTTACTGTAAAGTCTTATTTTATTTAATTATATGTATTTCGATTAGAAAATGCACAACTCCAAATAATGAAAATTAAAAACTCCTTTCTTATTTCATTTCACCTTGGCCAAGGATTCCTGGGTTGTCATTTAACGAATCACATAGGACATATCTCCTCTTTTACTAGAGGTGATAGATTCTTTATTGATCATTCATTATCTCCATATGTAACTCATTATACCCAAGCATACCATATATATGCCTTAAAAGGTCTTAAAGAATAAGTCAAAGTATAATTTGTTACATACAAGATACTATGATGATCTCAAGTCCAAGGATCACTTGTACTACTATCACATTAAGAATTCCTATTGACAGGTGAATAAATCTCCATTAGGTATTCCATAGCGAATCACGTTCAGTGAAATTATTCTCCAATAAGCACCTACATAATTGCTTTAGTGTCTCCACACAAATGATCATGAGATCAATCATCCTCATCCAATGAGCAAGCAACATATGTACCAATCTATCCGGATTTACTAATCCCCTGTTTAGTAATCCCACGATTGGGAACTATTTTAGTTTTAAAACTTTCTAAGAATTTAGATCTCATTAGCATGATCATCATCATAATTCTAAAAGCATTGCTTAAAACCATGGGTTATTTACATATTATAAAAACAGCAACATGTAGATAATTAAATGTCTTTAATAAATGAATATTTTATTAATAAATAAATAAGATTGTTTACAAAGTACGTGCTTTATCATCATACATGATTGGCTTGTATGCACACTACTATCAATCTCCCACTTGCACTAAAGCCAATCGCCATGGTATCTCATAGCCATCTTCTCTAAGTGACGATCAAACTGCTGTTGTGTTAAAGATTTAGTAAATGGATCTGCAATGTTGTCTTGAGAGTCTACACGCTCCAAGGTGACGTCTCCTCTTTCAATGATCTCCCTGATCAAATGAAATTGCCGCAACACATGTTTAGATTTCTGATGAGACCTCAGTTCCTTAGCCTGTGCAACTGCTCATGTGTTGTCACAGTAAACGGGAACTGCTTCTCCAATGCTAGGAACCACACCAAGTTCAGTTATGAACTTCTTCATCTAAACAGCTTCCTTTGCAGCTTCACTTGCAGCTATATACTCTGCCTCTGTCACTGAATCAGCAACTGTTTGCTGCTTGGAACTCTTCCAACTCACTGCGCCTCCGTTCAAGGTAAAAACATACCCCGAAATAGATTTACTGTCATCTTGGTCCGTTTGAAAACTTGAGTCTGTGAAGCCCTCGAGTTTTAATTCAGACCCACCGTAGACAAGAAAAATATCCTTAGTCCTTCTTAAGTATTTTAGGATATTCTTCACTGCCTTCCAGTGCTCTTCTCCTGGATTCGACTGGTATCTGCTCGTTACACTAAGTGCATGAGCAACATCCGGTCTAGTACATATCATACCGTACATGATAGATCCTATTGCAGAAGCATAAGGGATCTTACTCATACGGTCTCTCTCCTCAGGTGTCTTTGGGGCCTGTTTCTTGGAGAGATGTATTCCATGGCTCATTGACACGAGACCTCTTTTGGAATCTTCCATGCTAAATCTCTTTAGCATTGCATCAATGTACGTTCCTTGGGATAAACTAAGCATCCTTTTAGATCTATCTCTATAGATCTTTATCCCCAAAATATAGGATGCTTCTCCCAAGTCCTTCATGGAGAAGTGTTTAGATAACCAGATTTTAATCGATTGTAGCATAGGAATGTCATTCCCTATCAGTAATATATCATCAACATATAATACAAGGAATGAAAATGCGCTCCCACTAACCTTCTTGTACACACATGGTTCATCGTCATTTTTGATAAAATCAAACTCTTTGATTGTCTCATCAAAACGAATGTTCCATCTACGAGAAGCTTGCTTCAATCCATAAATGGATCGTTGCAGCTTATAGACCTGATTTATTCCAACCTTTAAAACAAATCCCTCTGGCTGTGTCATATACACATCCTCCTCAAGTTTTCCATTGAGGAAGGCCGTTTTCACGTCCATCTGCCATGATCTCATAGTTGTTATAAGCTGCAATCGCAAGCAAAATTCGAATGGACTTGAGCATAGCTACTGGTGAAAAGGTTTCATCATAGTCAACTCCTTGTCTTTGTTTGAAACCTTTTGCAACCAGTCGGGCCTTATAGGTCTCCACCTTGCCGTCCGCTCCAGTCTTTCTTTTAAAGACCCATTTACACCCAATAGGCTTAATGCCTTCAGGTGGTGAAACCAAAGTCCATACTTTGTTTTCATATATGGAGTCCATTTCGGATTTCATGGCTTCAAGCCATTTCCCTGAGTCTTTATTACTCATAGCCTGTTCGTAATTCAATGGATCATCATCATTCATGATGTGTACCTCATCGTCATCCTCTATAACGAATCCATACCTCTCAGGTATCTTCGACACTCTTCCAGATTTACGAACAGGGTGTGGTATAGTAGGTTCTTCTACTTGGTCAGGTACCTGACTTTGATCCGTGGTAATTTGTGGTTCTTGAACTTCTTCAAGATATATCTTACTCCCACTGACCCCTTCATGGATAAACTCCTTTTCCAAGAAGGCAGCATGTTTCGCAACAAACACCTTTTGATCAGTTGGATGATAGAAATAATACCCTACAGTTTCTTTAGGGTATCCCACAAATCTACACTTTTCGGATTTAGTTTGTAGCTTATCATGTTCAAACTTTTTGACATAAGCTGGACAACCCCAAGTCTTAACATGCTTAAGATTTGGTTTCCTCCCCTTCCACATCTCATATGGAATCTTTGGGGTGGATTTGGTAGGTACCTTGTTAAGTAGGTATGCAGCCGTTTCTAGGGCATATCCCCAGAAGGAAATTGGAAGGTCGGTAAAACTCATCATGGATCGAACCATGTCTAACAGTGTTCGATTTCTCCTTTCAGATACTCCATTTAACTGTGGTGTGCCTGGAGGAGTCCATTGTGAGATTATACCATTTTCTTTGAGACAATTGAGAAACTCACCGCTTAAGTATTCTCCACCTCGATCTGATCGAAGTATCTTTATACTCTTGCCCGTTTGTTTCTCTACTTCACTTCTGAACTCTTTGAACTTTTCAAATGATTCTGACTTGTATTTCATTAAATACGCATATCCAAATCTTGAGTGATCATCAGTGAAAGTAATAAAATAAGAATACCCACCTCGTGCACTTGTTGTCATAGGTCCACAAACGTCTGTGTGAATCAATGCCAACAACTCTGTAACTCTTTCTCCTTTTCCACTAAAAGGAGATTTAGTCATTTTACCCATGAGACAAGATTCACAAGTTGGAAATGATTCATAATCAGATAACTCAAGGAGCCCATCTTTATGCAACTTGGATAATCTTGTTTCATTGATATGACCGAGTCTACAGTGCCACATGTAGGTATAATTAATATCATCTCTTTTCCTTTTCTTAGTTTGTTCAATTTGAAAAATATTTTCTTGTAAGTCAAGTATATAAAGTCCATTTCGCAAATTTCCAATACCATATAAAACATCGTCTTTATAAATAGAACAACTATTGTTCTTTATAACAACGTTAAATCCTTCCATATCCAATACAGAAATTGAAATAATATTTTTAATAATATTCGGAACATAATAACAATTATTAAGATAAATGGACTTGCCCGAAGGCATTGCTAAATAATAAGTTCCTACAGCTAATGCAACAACCTTTGCTCCATTCCCCACTCGTAGAATCACCTCATCATTGTTCAGCTTTCTACTTCTGACCAGTCCCTGCACAGTATTACATATGTGAGAACCACAGCTGGTATCCAATACCCAAGTAGAATTATGACTTTCAAAAAAATTAATTTCAATCATAAACAAACCTTGATTGGAAGTCGAAGCTTCTCCAAGCTTCTTCTCTGCTAGATACTTCTTGCAGTTCCTTTTCCAATGTCCCGGATCGTTGCAATGAAAGCACATTCCTTTAGCTGGTTCAGGTTTCTTTTGTTCCTTTTCTTTCCCCTTTCCCTTAGCCTTCTTGGATTTCTTCTTTTCAGAAGATACCTTAGGTCTCTTCCTTTTATTGGAAGAATCCACCATCAAGACATGGTTCTTCTTGGATGGGAAGTGACCTTCTGCAGTTTTCAGCATGTTAAGCAGCTCAGGCAAGCTGACATCTAGCTTATTCATGTGAAAATTAATCACAAACTACGAGAAGGTCTCAGGGAGTGAGTGCAAGACCAAGTCTTGACTCAACTCTCCATCCATGACGAACCCAAGCTGTCCAAGACGTTCAATCAAATTGATCACTTTCAGGACATGAGTCTCGACGGCAGTACCCTCGGTCATCCGAGATCGGAAGAGCTCCTTAGATATCTCATATCTAGCAGTCCTACTCTGTTCACCATATAACTCCTTGAGGTGAAGCAGCATAGCAGGAGCATCCATTTTTTCGTGCTGACGCTGAAGCTCGTTATTCATGGACGCGAGCATGATGCATTGAGCCACAGATGCATCATCTTGCCACTTATTGAAAGTGGCAATCTCTTCCTCAGAGGCTGTTTCCGAAACAAATTCAGGGACAGTTGAATTTAGAACATAAGAAATCTTTTCAGCAGTGAGAGCAATTCTCAGATTTCTTAGCCAGTCCTCATAATTCGGCCCGGTAAGCTTGTTTGCATCAAGTATGCTTCGTAGTGAGATTAGTGATTTAGACATTTTTAAAATTCTGCATGTGAAAGAAAATAACATTTTAGCAAACATTCATTTTATTAACTTTGCATACCAAAATAAATTTAGGTCTTTATTTTAAATTGGTATCTCCCACTATTTTCATCAAACTATATTACCCTCACTTATATAGTTCGGCAACATCTAATTAAAGATTTGCTAGTGAGAATAAGGATCCCATTTCAAATGTATATAACCTTGTGGATAGCACAACAAACGATATACAAATAAATAGGTAGACAACTCTTGTTAATTACATCACTATATAACTCCTTTTATTTTACCTCTTAAATCATAATGGTCAAGTGTGTGCACATCCGAACTAAAATGATTTAAGTTAAGTCCAGCCTAGCACTTCTATAAATTCAAAAAAGAAAAATGTTCGTCCTTGTGGATAGCACAACAAGACTAGATCGTTCAATTTTCTTGATAAGCATCAAATGTGATTAATTAACATCTTAAATACGCAATACTCGCCTTGTGGATAGCACAACAAGCTCATATTAAATATTTAATACTCTATTAATTTATCATGCTAGAAGGCGACGTTCTATATTCCAAATATCATTTGAACGCTTCGAACTTAATATTATTTCTTTGAGGGGTTTGTTATTATTTGTTTCACCTTGTTTAGCGCGCATGCATATATATATAAAATACGCGTCAGTTTATTAAACATGCGAAGCATGTTTGCATAAAATATAATATATATAATATTTAGCATGCAATATAGAATACTATATTCTACCCGGATTGATTATGGACTTTTATTCTAGTTTGGTTCACTAGAGCCACCAAGTGAACCAAAAGGTCAAACCTAGGAGTGCAAGAATTTAAATTTAAATATAACTATTACATTTAAACTCGGGCTCCATACAAACGGGTCTTCACGCACTCCTTGCTCCTTGGTCTCCAATTTCTTTAAGATAATTCTAACTATTTCTATTACATTAAACTATTTAATTTAAATAGAAACCTTAATCAGCAGTCAAGGGGAAGTACATCGGAGGGAGATAAAATTTTACATCAAGAAAAAATTTTTTAGAGAAGACAAGGTACACAGACCCCATTTAATAAAACCCATTCATTCAAGCATTCAACTAAAATAAAATCCAATCACATTGGTCAAATAGTCCATAATCAATCCCCATTTATTATCATACATATCACCACATATATCAATAAATAAATATTCATCTCATGAATTAAAACATTCCATATATATATGAGTATCATTTAATGGGCAATTTTAAATTGCATGAAATCCAATTTAAAAATTAAAATAAACTCTTTATTTTAATTATAAAATTATTTAGAATATTATATATATATATATATATATCGGTATATATTATACATATATATTCGTAACTTGTTAATATATATAAAGGACTTACATCAATACTTTGGAAATCCTGTGTTCGGTTACTATATATAATAAATATATATATAATATATATATTAACATTACCCACTAAATCACCTTTTAGACAATACAGACACATGCACGTTTTACAGCATCCTTGATGTAAATGATACTCGTTACCGTCCAAAAATGTTGCAGCGAACAGTTTCGCGAAATTGATTTAAATTTTTGTTTTTCAATAAAAAATAATTTTATACAATTAATTATACCCAAAAAAATATCCTAAATATATACTCATATATATATGGAATTAAAATAATTAATAATTGCATTAAAGTTTGGCTTTGATACCACTGTTAGGTTTGTATGAAATCATGACGCAATCAAATTGCAAAAATTAGCGGAAGCATGGTATAACAGAGTTTAAAAAATTTCTACAAAACCATTACCCGGATCATCCTTTATGCAAATTATTAATTTAAAACGATAAATAAGAAGTTATGGAATCATACCCTTGTAGAACGAAGCTTCCACAGGTACTAGTTCAACTCCTTGTTCTTCGTGATCTCCTTGAATTTTCGGGTTAGATTTCCTTCCTTTGATCAACGTTAGTCACCCAAGTGTTTGGCCTCTAGAGGTGATCCACCAAAGAAGATGAATTATCAAGAAGGAGGGTGATTGGCTTAGTTTTCTATCCACTATAGAAAAGGAGTACTCTCCAACAATTGAAATTGCATTAACTGATATCTATTATAAGACTCCTCTTATATAGATATTGGTCAACCCTTCTAATCCTATTAGACATGGGATTTCTTTTAATTAATTAAACTCCTTTAATTAATTTAGGCTTCCCACCACATGGGGAATAATTAATTAAATTTATTTAATTAATTTGTCTCCTAATCTTATTAGGAATAAATGAGAGTACTAATATTAAATTAATTACTAAACTCCTTTAGAAATAATAATAATTGTAATAATATTAATAAGACTCATCTTATTAATTTATATTTAATATTTCCAAAATATTAAATAATAAACATTAAGCTATTTAATTTATTCAATCACTATAGATTAAATTAATTACACTTAATGCATTATTACGATTATGCAATTACCTTCTTAAATAATTATTCTTCCTTTTATGGTGTGACCCTTTAGGTTCTCTATATTAAACCGGTTGTGAATAAATTAATTAGAACAATTCTAATCTTATTTAAATAAATAAATTAAACTAATAATCTATTTAAATAAATAATATTTATTCTACAATAGGGATAAGCCTCCCTAGCGATCAACGACTTTCTAGATAATATAGATTTCAACATTAATCATAAAAGAACCTGTGAGTAAATAGTTACCATACAATTCAATCCTTCCACCATACAATGTCCCAATTAAATATAAGACATGGATTTACTGTCAAGTCTTATTTTATTTAATTATATGTATTTCGATTAGAAAATGCACAACTCCAAATAATGAAAATTAGAAACTCCTTTCTTATTTCATTTCACCTTGGCCAAGGATTCCTGGGTTGTCATTTAACGAATCACATAGGACATATCTCCTCTTTTACTAGAGGTGGTAGATTCTTTATTGATCATTCATTATCTCCATATGTAACTCATTATACCCAAGCATACCCTATATATGCCTTAAAAGGTCTTAAGGAATAAGTCAAAGTATAATTTGTTACATACAAGATACTATGATGATCTCAAGTCCAAGGATCACTTGTACTACTATCACATTAAGAATTCCTATTGACAGGTGAGTAAATCTCCATTAGGTATTCCATAGCGGATCACGTTCAGTGAACTTATTCTCCAATAAGCACCTACATACTTGCTTTAGTGTCTCCACACAAATGATCATGAGATCAATCATCCTCATCCAATGAGCAAGCAACATATGTACCAATCTATCCGGATTTACTAATCCCCTGTTTAGTAATCCCACGATTGGGAACTATTTTAGTTTTAAAACTTTCTAAGAATTTAGATCTCATTAGTATGATCATCATCATGATTCTAAAAGCATTGCTTAAAACTATGAGTTATTTACATATTATAAAAACAGCAACATGTAGATAATTAAATGTCTTTAATAAATGAATATTTTATTAATAAATAAATAAGATTGTTTACAAAGTACGTGCTTTATCATCATACTTGATTGGCTTGTATGCACACTACTATCAGTTACTGGTTGTTATGTCTCTCACTTAGGTCGGTGCCAATACACATGGTACGTTTTTATAAATTTTGAGGAACTTTCAGCTGGTGTCTCTACATGTTCTTAGAGTGCATACTTAGACTTAGTTTTCTTGGTCTATTTCGTGTACTTGGAGACCATGGGAAGGTGCTGCTGAATTTTGTTGAAAATAGTAGAAACGTGCTCAAGATTGGCACTAGTGAGGAGACGCATCCAGGAACGGGATAGAAAGCCTAACCCCTGTAGAGTGGAGATATATACTAGGTAAACTAAATTCATGCTTGGACCACATTCATGATTATTCTTGATCTAATTGGGTATTTTCTTCAATTAAAGATGTCAGCCGACCGGAGTTGGATGTACCGTAGGATAAAGATTGATGGGAGGGGATTAGTTGATGCGTACCGTGTCGGGGTGTCCAATTTTATGAACAAAGCAATAGAACATGCTGATGATTGATGTGTGGTATTTATATCGCGAATCAGATCCTCTGAAGCTTAAGACGCTGCTTGTTTTATGTTATTTGTTTTGCTTTTATATATATTTTGTTGTTATTATGCTTATCCTGTATGATGCAGGGCTGATTAGGTCATTTCCAACTTATAAGGGCAAAAGTGTCATTTTTCACCCTCTGGCGCCTCAACGCCAGAGCCTAGCCTTTTCCTCGCACCGCAGCGCCGCCTCCTTGTCCAAGCTGACGTCATCTGGCGCTGCAGCGGCCCTGGCCCTTTATGAACTTGCGTCGCAGCGCGAGTGCCGGTGTTTTTAAGCCTACGTGGCGCCGCAGCACCACCCAACAGCTTTAGTCTCTGCGCCGCAGTGCCACCTTCGGTGCTCAGCCATTACCTTGCTTTTAATGACCTAAAGCAAGAGCAAAAAGGATATATTAAGAGAGTAATAGAATAGGATGGCCGCCAGAGATATTATTACAAAGAGAGAGAACAGAGTAATATTAATTAGTTTTCTAGAACATAAAGAAGCTGTGCTTCAAGGGAGAATAGGCTTAACATCCTACACAGCTCAGAAGTTACACGGAGAAGAGAAGAATTGGAGGCTGAAAACCTCACAACAGGAGTTTTCTTATTCCAAATCTTTCATTTATTTGTGTATTACTGAGCAATGCTGAATGTTATAGAAATGTGTATTAGCACTATGGTTATGAACTAATTCCTTTTTAGGATTGCAATGTAACCTATTGTTTAGCCTAATTAACTTTCTCTCCTATTTATATTAATGAACCATTTTGGAATGGGTTGTTGTATTTCTTGCTTATTGACTGATTGCTTGACAGAGTTTTTGGTATTGATATTAATGGATATTAAAAAATGGACATTAATATCTAACTTTTAAAATACAAGAACACTTGTTATGACCTTGCCTAAGGGAATGTGTGCATAAACTGCTTAATAGGATAAACATATCTCTATTTGCCTTATGTAGCCTTGAGACTAAGCTTAATGACCCTAGTCTAGTTATTTTCACCAATAGACATATTGTGATTCATCTAGCTAGGGATGTGCATTTGACCTTCGACAGAAGCTTATGCGTAGTTCTGTTCTCGGCTGACCATTCCTTGATTCGTTTGTAATATGGAGAGTTAGGAGATTATGCGACGCATTAGGGGAATTGTAATCCTAACTTGACTCCCTAGTACAACTACTACTCTTACCTCCTTTAGTTGTAATCACATAGTTTAACATACCATCTCTAATCACTTGTTTAGATAAGACGGTATAGAACTTACATTAGTATTTGATGTGCAATTAAGATTTCATCCTCGTGGGTACGACACTCCACTTATCTTATATTACTTGTTGACCGCTTATACTTGCGCGTTAATTGTCGTTACATAAATCGGATAACAAGTTTTTGGCGCCGTTGTCGGGGACTTAGTATTATTTGTTAACAATATTAAAACTAAGTCAATACGATCTTAATTTAGACTGATATTATCTGTTTAATTTTCTTTTCAGGTGATCTCTACTGCGTATGCCACATCGAAGGGGTCGAAACATAATACCTCTCGATCCCGAGGTTGATAGAACGTATAGATGCCTGCAGAGAGCAAAAGCTCGGGACATACATACTCTTATTACAATGGCTGAGGAACTTTAGAAATCTTTAAGGGAGCATGCTATGCCTCACATCGCAGATTTGCAAGCGAGCATTCTCAGGCCCACAATCCAAGCAAATAATGTTGAGATCAAGCCGGGCACCATCCAAATGTGCACCAATATTTAGTTTGGGGGATTACCAAATAATGACCCCAATGATCACTTGATAAACTTCTTGGAGATCTGCGATACGTTTAAGTGCAACAGAGTGTCTGACGATGCTATCAGACTCCGATTGTTTCCATTCACCTTGAGGGACAAGGCTAAGAGCTGGCTACATTCACTTCCGTCAGGCTCCATCACCACATGGGATGACTTGGCTCAAAAGTTCGTGGCGAAGTTCTTCCCACCTGCTAAAACCGCTAGGCTCAGGCACAAAATTACCTCTTTTATCCAATTTGAATCAGAGTCTTTGTACGACTCATGGGAGCGATTCAAGGATCTTCTGAGAAAATGCCCCCACCATGGACTGCCAAAATGGTATCCCATCCAACAATTCTATAAAGGGTTATCCGGATCTACTCGTTCGAGTATAGATGCCGCTTCTGGAGGGGCCTTCATGTCCAAAGATCACACAGCGGGGTATAAATTGGTGGAAACAATGGCGGCCAATAATTATCAATGGCCAAATGATAGGCAGGCCCCTAGAAAAGTAGCAGGGATATATGAGGTTGACTCAGTCACACAATTAGCAGCTCAGGTTGCAGTGCTAACAAAAAGACTCGACACTATGGGAGTGCAAGTTGTGCAGAATGTTCAGAGTGTCGCAGTGTCGTGTGAATTGTGCCAAGGGAGCCACCCAACTGATCAGTGTGCCATAAGCCCCGAATCAGTTCAAGTTATTTCCAACTATGGGCGGCAGCAAAATGCAAGTCTCCCCACTCATTACCATCCGGGCTTGAGGAATCATCCAAACATTTCTTGGGGCAACACCAATAGCAATCAAGCACAACCTCCGACCACCAGGCCTAATTTCTCAAACCCTCTGGGTTTTCAAGCTCAAAATTAGTACAACCAACAACCACAGAGTTCTCATAATTAGTTCCACCATCCACCACCTCAACAGGAAAGAAAACTTAGTTTGGAAGATCTCCTGTCACGATATATTGCCCAAAATAAGAGAAGGAGCGGTAATCAAGAAGCTTCCATCCGAAACCTTGAAGTCCAAATGGGACAGTTAGCCTCTGCTTTGAATAGTCGTCTGCAAGGCACATTGCCGAGTGACACTGATGTCAACCCGAAACAGGATGGCAAGGAACACTACAAAGCAGTTACACTCCGCAGTGGGAGAACTATAAATGAAAATGGTGGAGAGAGTCCTATAGTGCAAGAAGAAGTGACTATAGAGGAACCTATTGTGGAGCAGAGTGATGATAAGTCTGGGGGTGAGGTAAATGCTAAAGATAACCCTTCATCACCAACCCCTATAGTGAACACAGCTAGTCCTCCTATCCTACAGTTGCCATTCCCCCAGCGCCTGCAAAAATAAAAGCTTGATAAGCAGTTTTCTAAGTTCTTAGAAGTGTTTAAGAAGCTTCACATAAACATCCCGTTTGTAGAGGTGTTGGAGCAAATGCCGAGCTATGTCAAATTCATGAAAGACATATTGTCGAAGAAGAGGAAAATGGGAGATTATGAAATCGTGGCTCTGACAGAGGAATACAGTGCCATTCTACAGAACAAGCTTTCGCTGAAACTAAAAGATCCTGGAAGTTTCACAATTCCATGCATTATCGGGGACCAATTCATTGACAAGGCCTTATGTGATTTGGGGGCGAGTATAAATTTGATGCCTCTGTCAATATATAAGAAGCTTGGGCTAAATGAAGCCAAACCCACAAGTGTTACCTTGCAATTGGCGGATAGATCTCTCACTTACGCGAAGGGGATAGTAGAGGCTGTGCTTGTCAAGGTGGACAAGTTAATCTTCCCAGCGGACTTTATTATCCTGAACTTTGAGGAAGGCAGGGAGGTCCCGATAATACTGGGTAGACCATTCTTAGCAACTGGGAGAACCTTTATAGATGTGTATAAAGGGGAGCTAACTATGAGAGTACAGGATCAGGAAGTAACTTTCAATGTGTTTAGGGCAATGAAATATCCGAACACCCCTGAAGACTGCTTTTAGATTAAAGTGATTGATGATACAGTCAGGGAAGTATTCTCAGAAACATGCATGACAGACCCTTTAGAAGCTACACTGACAGATACCAGTACTATGGAAGATGCCACCCATGTTGAATATGCTAACTGGCTGGATGCACCCCAGAGATCTACATAGTTCCAAAGACAGTTTGAGTCTCTGAATGATCCAGAAGCATCTACTTCCAAGGCCCAGCCATCGATTATAGAACCTCATGTCCTCGAGTTAAAGCCCTTGCCCAATCATCTGAGGTATGCATACTTGGGGGAATCATCCACTTTGCCTGTTATAATATCTACATCTATAGATGAATGCCTGGAAGAGAAGCTACTTCTAGTGCTTAAACAGTATAAAACGGCCCTGGGGTGGTCAATTTCAGATATTAAAGGGATCAGTCCATCTCTTTGTATGCAAAAAATTCTACTAGAGGAAGGATCCAAGCCGACCATTAAACATCAGAGGCGGTTGAACCCAATAATGAAAGAGGTGGTCCGGAAGGAAATCATTAAGCTGCTAGATGCAGGCATTATCTACCCCATCTCGGACAATCCTTTGGTCAGTCCCATTCAGTGCGTGCCAAAAAAGGGCGGCATGACGGTAGTAGCCAATGAGAATAACGAGCTGATTCCAACCAGAACGGTGACTGGATGGAGGGTATGTATGGACTACAGAAAGTTGAACAAGTCCACCTGTAAGGATCACTTCCCTCTACCTTTTATTGATCAGATTCCTGATAGACTTGCTGGGCATGATTTCTATTGTCTGCTTGATGGTTATTCTAGATATAATCAAATTTCTATTGCTCCCGAAGATCAAGAGAAAACAACGTTCACATGTCCTTATGGGACCTTTGCCTTTCAAAAAATGTCCTTTGGGTTATGTAACACTCTTGCTACATTCCAACGTTGCATGATGTCCATCTTCTCTGACATGGTCAAAAAGACCCTCGAGGTTTTCATGGACGATTTTTCTGTATTCGGGAGTTCATTTGATAACTGTCTGGTGAATTTAACTACCATTCTCCAAAGATGTGTTGAAACTAATCTTGTACCACAGAGTATCTGATGGCGGTATCGAGGTAGACAAGGCTAAAATTGATGTCATCAATAGTCTACCACCGCCTACATCAGTGAAAGGGGTTAGGAGTTTTCTTAGACATGCAGGATTCTATAGGCGGTTTATCAAGGACTTCTCAAAGATAACCAAACCGCTATGTTAGCTCTTAGAAAAGGACATGCCTTTTCAGTTTAATGAAGCCTGTCTCAGAGCATTTGATCTATTGAAGGAAAAACTCATTTCGGCTCCTATTGTGGTAGCTCCTGACTGGACTTTCCCATTTGAGCTCATGTGCGATGCCAGTGATTTTGCAATAGGGGCAGTGTTGGGACAGAGAAGGGACAAAGTGTTCCACACGATTTACTATGCCATCAAAACATTAACTGATGCTCAGTTAAATTACACCACAACTGAGAAGGAACTGCTGGCAGTGGTTTATGCATTCGACAAATTCCGTTCCTATCTCATTAGGACAAAAGTGACTTGTACACAGACCATTCAGCCATCAAATATCTGATAGAGAAGAAAGATGCAAAGCCTAGGCTGATAAGGTGGGTCCTTCTTCTCCAAGAGTTCGATTTGGAGATCCGCGACAAAAAGGGGACAGAAAACCAGGTAGCAGATCATTTGTCGAGGTTAGAAAATCCTCCTCATTCGGAAGATGCTGACAAAGACATCAATGATTTCTTCCCAGATGAACAACTTTTTATCATCCAAAGCAAAGCCCCGTGGTATGAGGACTTTGCCAATTTTATCGCTTGTCAAGTGCTTCCTCCCAACTTGAGCTATAAACAGAGGAAGAAATTCTTAAATGATGCAAAACAATACTTGTGGGATGAACCCTTCTTATTCAAGCAGTGTTCAGATCAGATTCTGCGAAGATGTTTGCCAGAAGAGGAAATTGAAGGTGTGCTCCATCATTGCCATTCCTTAAATTATGGAGGACATTTTGGGGGCCAAAGAACTGCTGCTAAAGTACTCCAATCTGGGTTTTACTGGCCTACCCTATTCAAAGATGCACACATATATGTGTCGCACTGCGATAGATGCCAAAGGGTAGGAACCATCTCAAAAAGGCATGAATTGCCTCTGCAGAATATCCTTGAAGTAGAGTTATTTGATGTCTGGGGTATTGACTTCATGGGACCATTTTCGTCTTCCTACAATAATCTCTATATTCTTGTTGCGGTTGATTATGTCTCCAAATGGGTAGAAGCAGTCGCTTTGCCTTCTAATGATGCTAAGGTGGTGCTTAATTTCTTAAGAAAAAATATTTTCACTTATTTTGGCACTCCTCGGGCAATAATCAGTGATGAAGGGTCACATTTTTGCAACAAATATTTTGCAGCCCTTCTTGCTAAGTATGGGGTGACCCATAAAACAACCACAACTTATCATCCACAGATAAGTGGCCAAGCAGAGATTTCTAATCAAGAGGTCAAGCGTATCTTGGAGAAGATTATTAACCCTAATCGGAAGGACTAGTCAAAGAATCTTGATGATGCCTTGTGGGCATATCACACCGCTTATAAAACACCTATCAGAATGTCACCGTATAAGCTTGTTTATGGCAAGGCTTGTCATCTTCCTGTGGAGTTGGAGCACAACGCATATTGGGCTATCCAAAAGCTCAATTTTGATCTTGATACAGCTGGTAAAAAAAAAACTTTTACAACTCAATGAATTAGACGAGTTTCGTCTGCAAGCGTATGAAAACGCTAAGTTGTATAAGGAAAAGACGAAGTGGTGGCACGACAAGAAAATTGTCGAAAGGAATTTCGAACAGGGCCAGAAGGTGCTTCTTTTCAACTCCCAGCTGAAATTATTCACGGGGAAGTTGAAGTCCCGATGGTCGGGGCCGTTCATAATTGCTAAGGTGTATCCCCATGGGGCTATTGAGGTCGAAGACCCTCACTCAGACAAAACCTTCAAAGTCAATGGACAGCGTTTAAAACACTATTGGGGCAGCGAGGTCGACCGACAAAACACCTCCATCACCTTGGGAGACCCGGTGTAAGGCGGGGTGAAAGTCAAGCCGACGACTCTAAATCAAGAGCTTGATGGGGAGGTAACCCCATCTCAGTATCAAACATATCCTTGTTATTTCATTTAGTGTTCTTTAGTTATCATTAGTTTCACTTATTTTTTCTTAGTATAATTCTTAGTGTAATTGTTAGTATAATTCTTAGTGTAATTGTTAGTATAATTGTTAGTATGTTAGTAATCTTTGGTTAAATGTTAGAATATTTTACTATAGTTTTTGCAATCTATTTTTATGTTGATTCACTGATATGGACTTTTGGTATGTGCAGGAAATCACTAAAGGAACTGAATTACAGAAGTCGCACCGCAGCTCCAATCTCTTTAGTAAACCTCGCGCCGCCGTGCCAAGACAAGTTAGTAGATACTGGAGAGTTGCGCTGCAGCGTTGAGCTTTCCAACTGAGTTTTGCACCGCAGCGCCGTGCTCATTATCCAAAAATTTCAAGTCGCACTGCAGCTCCAATCCCTTTTGAAAAGTTCTCGCCACAGCATCGGTACAAGTTGGTAAAAGCTGATAGTTACTGGAGAGTTACGCTGCAGCGTTGAGGTTTTTAACTGAGCTTTGTGCCGCAGCTCTAAGAAGCCGCGCCGCAGCGCCAACAATCATGCCGCCACGCCAAGTTGCTAGTCACATCGCGCCGCAGTGCCTAGGATGACGCCACAGCGCCAAGGCAGATCTGAGGTCGCGCCGCAGTGCTATGCACCGCGCTGCAGCGCTATGCACCACGCCGCAGCGCTATGCACCGCGCCGCAGCGCTATGCACCACGCCGCAACGCTATGCACCGCGCCGCAGCGCCACTAGCATGTTTTTGAGTTTAAACAAGGCTTTTGAGTTCATTTTGCAGCAGTTCACTTTAGTTCCCCTCTTTTCTCTTAGAGACATCCCCCTTCTTCCAAAGAGCCGTTCGGCAAATCAACCGTTACCCTTCAGTTTCTTACTGTTTGGCCATTCAATCGTCGTACAGTTACTCTCCTTCTGATGCCTACCTCTTTATAAGCAGTACGAGGTAAAGATTTCTTCAGAGAGCAAGAGTTTGGGATTTAGATTGTTAAAATTTTTCTTTATGTCCTTGGAGTTTGTTGGCAATGGTTTCACAGTGGCTTCGTACAAGTATAGGTCCTCCTCCTCCACCGGTTTCCAGAACCCCTCCTTCCCGTTGGGATGCTGTAAAATTTCCAAGTGAGGAGGCATGGAAACGCTATACTAAAAAATTTTCAAAGCAGAGTTTGGTGCCTGAACGAGGGCTAAGGCCAGATGAAAAGACGGACGGCAATCTGTCGTCCATGATTATGACTATGAAATGGATTCACTTCACCAAGCCACCTAAGTCTGCAGTTATTTTGGTGGTAAAGGAATTCTACGTAAATGCTAATGCTGATGGTCCTTCAGTGGTGCCGGTTCGGGGTAATTTGGTTAAATTTGACAGTGGTACCATCAATACTGTCTATGGGACTCCAAGCTACGATGGTAGCGACTACCTGGAGCCTGGGATGCGAAGTTATAGTACAGATGAGATAAAAACCAAACTCTGCAAGCCTGGTACCGTTTGGAAAACCAACGAATTCCACGGTGATAAGACCTCTTTCCCCCAACAGGTCTTAAGTCGCTATGGTAAGGCGTGGTACTCCTTTATTTCTGCAAATACCATGCCAACACGCCACCTTAGCGATGTAACAAGAGAGAGGGCAGTTCTGCTATACGCAATTATCATGGGGCTGAAGGTGGATGTGGGGGTTCTTATCCAGGAGTCAATTAAGAAGGCCATTAAAAGCAATGTCAAAATGGGACTCCCTCACCCGTCTCTAATTACATGTCTCTTCAAAAGAGCGGGTGTGCTATGGGAGAAAGACGATATCACTCAGCCGCCTATGGCTGTCATTGATCATCAAGTTATAAAAAAATATACAGTTTGGGAGGGGGGACCTCCGTCGCACCCAAGGGGTTAGGACTATTTGCCAGGACCTCGGCCGCCACCCTCATCTGAGGCCGGTCCCCCCACTCAAGTGCCTGAGCCCCAATCTTCTGAGGCTATTCCACCCGGGCCCTAGCAGAGATTTTGAGCAGCCTTAACTTTCTACACTGCAAGGTTGATACTGTGGCTCAATGGCAGAGCCAATTCAATCACTACCATGCGGAGTGATTTTGAGGCTATTCCACCCGGGCCCTAGCAGAGATTTTGAGCAGCCTTAACTTTCTACACTGCAAGGTTGATACTGTGGCTCAATGGCAGAGCCAATTCAATCACTACCATGCGGAGTTCGCGAATACAGTTTCCAGTATCTATTATGCCTAGGGAGGAGATGACGCAGAGTCCATGCCCTTTCAATTTCCAGAACCTCCAATTTTCGCACCTTATCCACCGCCATTTCTGGCCATAGTGGAGGATCGCGAGGAGGAGCCAACGGGTGACAATGCGGATGATGATGATGATGATGACGATGATGATGCGGATGACGATGTTGATGATGATGCAGAGGATGAAGGCTAGTGAGGACATTGGCAGATTTTAAGCTTGGGGGGAGATTCCTTTTTAAGTATTATTATATATGAATTGTTGTTATGTTTCTTTTGGGAGGTATAGCCCCAGACTATGTTTTAATTATGCAGTGTTTGTGGATGTTTGTGGTTGTTTATGGTTTATTTTGGGATACATGTTAAGATGCATTAGTAAGTTGGTTTTATTATATATATATATATATATATATATATATATATGAATGCTTTGGTTTATAATATATGAATGCTTTTGTTTTTGTATATAGTATTTTGCGATTGCAATAGATATCATGTCATTTTGGTTGTTGTGTTTATAGCCATATTTTGGGGATTGCACAGATAATTGGTATACTTGATGCCATGTGTTATGGCTTTACCTTATTTTAGCAGGGTACTTTATCTTTTGTTACTTCTTGCCTAAATATTTTGATTAACCCTTTTACCCTGTTCTGTAACTATATATATGCTGGGTGAGGGTGTTATAGCTATTAATTTTTGATCGTGGCTAATGACAGGCGCCTTGTAGTTATATCTTTCTTTTAGAGTCGTGTCAAGCATATATGAGCTAGGGGTGTGTTAATTCGTTAAGTCGAGACTGTTATTGATCCATCCTTCTTAGCAAGCACCGACCAACTGTGTTAACTTTTTATTTTTTGAATTTAGTTCGCGTGTTGATTGCTTTGAGAGGATGTTCACTTTTATAAACTTTCATTTTTACAAGGTAATAAAAGACTTAGATGCTTATACAGTTTTGGAACTTGGATTCTGGCATGTTGACATTTTAAAAAAAATATATAATAAAAGAATAAAAAGAAATGTAGATGGAATATAGAAAGTCTTTCGGTGGGTCAAGATGGAGTGTGAAACGCACTCGCCCATAAACGCAGGACCAATGTTGAGATGGAGCATAAAATGTACTCGTCAAATAATCTTTGGATTTCGTAAAGTCTAATTTGGCTTATGTTGATTATGTGGCCTTTGCTGCTCGAGTTATTAGATTCATAGGGGTGTTCCACACCTAGTTCCCTAAAGTCATCTGGCTTGGGAGTCATTGATCAAAAGTTCATTATTGGGTAGTTCTGCATAGCCTAAGGTAATTAAGGACTATCCGAATCAGATTTTATTGTCTTTATGCTAGAGCCTTTTGATCCTTTCCTGCACTTGCATTTTAGTCTTAATGCTTGTTGAATGTTTAAGTTATGAAGTGTGCATATTGGTATTAGCAATTGACCGTGCGATCTTATTTGAGCGATTTTTAGTTGCGATGGTTGGTCTCCACACACACACATATAGAATGGATTGAGTACAGCCTCATACTTGCAAATTTGATATTAAGCCCTCATTTATGTCGGTGTTTGTCCTATTCTCAGAGAGGTTCTATAATTGCACTTAGAAGCCATGGTAATATTCTATAGGAGTAGTTTCCATTCGCGTCTTCCAGTAAAATAGGTGTGGATGTTAGATAGTTTGCTTGAGGATAAGCAAAAGCTTAAGTTTGGGGGTATTTGATGAGTGGTATTTATATCGCGAATCAGATCCTCTCAAGCTTAAGACGCTGCTTGTTTTATGTTATTTATTTTGCTTTTATATATATTTTGTTGTTATTATGCTTATCCTGTATGATGTAGGACTGATTAGGTCATTTCCAGCTGATAGGGGCAAAAGTGTCGTTTTTCACCCTCTGGCGCCGCAGCGCCAGAGCCTAGCCTTTTCCTTGCGCCGTAGCGCCACCTTCTTGTCCAAGGTGACGTCATATGGCGTTGCAGCGGCCCTGGCCCTTCATGAACTCGCGCCGCAGCGCGAGTGCAGGTGTTTTTAAGCCTACGTGGCGCCGCAGCGCCACCCAACAACTTTATTCTCTGCGACTCAGCGCCACCTCTGGTGCTCAGCCATTACCATGCTTTTAATGACCTAAAGCAAGAGCAAAAAGGATATATTAAGATAGTAATAGAAAAGGACGGTCGCCAGAGATATTATTACAGAGAGAGAGAACAGAGTAATATTAATTAGTTTTCTAGAACAGAAAGAAGCTGTGCTTCAAGGGAGAATAGGCTTAACATCCTACACAGCTCAGAAGTTACACGGAGAAGAGAAGAATTGGAGACAGAAAACCTCACAACAGGAGTTTTCTTATTCCAAATCTTTCATTTATTTGTGTATTACTGAGCAATGTTGAATGTTATAGAAATGTGTATTAGCACCATGGTTATGAACTAATTCCTTTTTAGGATTGCAATGTAACCTATTGTTTAGCCTAATTAACCTTCTCTCCTATTTATATTAATGAATCATTTTGGAATGGGTTGTTGTATTTCTTGCTTATTGACTGATTGCTTGACAGAGTTTTTGGTATTGATATTAATGGATATTAAAAAATGGACATTAATATCTAACTTTTAAAATACAAGAACACTTGTTATGACCTTGCCTAAGGGAATGTGTGCATAAACTGCTTAATAGGATAAACATATCTTTATTTGCCTTGTGTAGCCTTGAGACTAAGCTTAATAACCCTAGTCTAGTTATTTTCACCAATAGACATATTATGATTCATCTAGCTAGGGATGTGCATTTGACCTTCGACAGAAGCTTATGCGTAGTTCTGTTCTCGGCTGACCATTCCTTGATTAGTTTGTAATGTGGAGAGTTAGGAGATTAGGCGACGCATTAGGGGAATTGTAATCCTAACTTTACTCCCTAGTACAACTACTTCTCTTACCTCCTTTAGTTGTAATCACATAGTTTAACATACCATCTCTAATCACTTGTTTAGCTAAAACGGTATAGAACTTACATTAGTATTTGATGTGCAATTAAGACTTCGTCCTCGTGGGTACGACACTCCACTTATCTTATATTACTTGTTGATCGCGTATACTTGCACGTTAATTGTCGTTACATAAATCAGACAACAATGTTCCGAACGAAAAGATGAGATGCCCGTGTCTCAAGTGTAAGAACATGATATGGAAGACTGCCGATGAAGTGAAATTTGACTTATATTCACATGGGTTTGTGGATGGGTATTCGGTATGGATTCATCACGGGGAATCTGTTGAGTTTAGAGAACTGACAGACAGTACTGTAGACCAACCAGTTCATGGGGATTCCCAATCAGATAACTATGATGCCGTGGAGATGTTGGTAGATGCATATGGCCCTACCAATATTGATTGGGCTGAAAATGAGCATGCGTCAAGCAGTACTGATCAACAAAAGCCAAATGATTCAGCAGCTGCCTTCTACAAGATGCTATCTGAATCAGGGATCCCATTGTATCCTGAATATGACAAGCACACCAGGCTTTCTGCAGTGAGGAAGCTTTTACACTACAAAAATGAGCATGACTGTAGTGAGAGAGGATTCAATGATTTGCTTGCTATTATCGGGGAGTTCTTACCCAGGAATAATATCCTGCCCATGAATTAGTATGAAGTGAAGAAGATGGTTAAGGGGTTGAATCTTGGGTATGAGAAGATCGATGCTTGTGAGCAGGACTGTATGTTATACTATGGGGATGACAAAGATAAGGTGCAGTGTGATATATGCAATTTGCCTCGGTACACGATCACAAAATATGGGGGGAAGGAGAAACATGTTCCGAAAAAGATATTACGGTACTTTCCTCTTGCCCCGAGGTTGCAACGGCTATTCATGTCTTCGCACACTGCACCCAGTATGCGTTGGCATAGGACAAGGGATGTCGTCTCTGGTCAGCTTACTCACCCGACAGATGGAGATGAATGGAAGAATTTTGATGCCAATTTTCCACAATTTACCGACGAAGTTAGGAATGTCAGACTTGGAATGGCTACAGATGGATTTTGTCCATTTAATAATTTTAGTCAGACATACTCTATTTGGCCAGTGATTATGGTAGCTTACAATCTTCCACCGTCAATGTGCATGAGGGATCCATATCTTTTCTTAACTTTACTAATACCGGGGGATAAGAGTCCTACAAAAGACATCAACGTGTACCTTAGACCGTTAGTCGATGAACTTAAGATGTTGTGGGAAACAGGGGTTCAGACTTTTGATAAATATGTCGGGCAGAATTTTTTGATGAAGGCATCCTTGTTGTGGACTATCACTGACTTTTCAGCACTTGGGATGATCAGTGGTTAGTCGACTCATGGTAAGTTGTCATGTCCAGTCTGTATGGGGGATGTGCAGGGCACACAACTATGTCATGGGCAAAAAACTAGTTTCTTTGGAACTACTCAAAGATTCTTGCCTGTTGAGTACAGTTATAGAAAGATGTCTACACAGTTCAACAGAAAGACAAAAAAGAAGGGGGTTGTTGGTCGTTTGTCGGGCAGCGATGTACTGGGCTGGCTAAATGATCTGACATTTCCACCACCTGGGAAGGAGTATAGTAAGTTGAGAGCAATAGGGTACAGCAAAACTAATAACTGGACACACTCGCCCATTTGGTTTGAGTTGCCATACTGGGTCACACTAGCACTTCGTCATTGCATAGATGTCATGCATACGGAGAAAAATGTGTTCAAGAACTTGTTTTACACTGTGCTAGATACGAGTGGTAAAATAAAAGACAATGATAAAGCACGTAAAGACTTGGAGAAAATGAACATCAGGCGGGAATTATGGCTCCGACCTAACAACTCAAAACTAAAAGCTCCATTTTGTTTTACCAAGCAACAGGTTGAAAACATTTGCAAGTGGCTTAGTGCATTGAAACTACCAGATAGTTATGCCTCTAACATCTCTTGTTGTAGTAAGGTTGAGCAGTTGAAAATTACTAGGTTCAAGAGTCATGACTGTCATATATTCATGCAGAAGTTGATTCTAATTGCATTTCGTGAAGTATTATCGAGGAAGATTAATGATGCCTTTACCTGCACTTTCAAATTTCTTTCGGGATATTTGCTTAACTGTTATAAGGTACAGTGATGTGGAGCAGATGGAGAAAAATATAGTATTGACAATATGCAAGCTCAAAATGATCTTACCTCCGGGGTTCTTTGACTCGACGGAGTATTTGCCTATTCATCTGCCATATGAACTTAAGCTTGGAGGACCGGTGCAATATCGATGGATGTATCCTTTTGAGAGGTAATATCACCTACATTATGCTATAATCATCACCTGAATAATTAATTTTAGCTGATATATTGTCATATTTCAAGTATATGCGTCGATTAAAATAGAAAGTTAAAAACAAAGCTCGTGTAGAGGGTTCTATTACTGAACGCTATATGGAGGAAGAGCTTGTCAACTTCTACTCGTTGTACTTTGACGATGTAGTCTCAACGAAGCACAACCGCCTAAGTCAGAATGAGGTCGTCGTCGATCCCCATACGCATGCTGATGAGTTGGCTGTATTCACTTATTCGGCCAAACCATTTGGACATGAGACGAGGACTTACCTAACCGATAAAGATTTAAAGATTGTATCTACATAAGTGCTTCTAAATATGCCTGAAGTATCGTCGTACATCAAGTATGTATTATTACAAGTTGAAAATAATTTATCTAACCTTAATCAACAATTAAACAATTGCCATATTATTGTACACAGTTCATTCGAATTGAAAGCGCATGCTTTTAACCCGGGGTTGACTACATCACAGATGGAAGCATTCACTAATAAAAAATTTCAACAGTGGTTTAAGAGAAGGGTCGAAGAAGAGAACGCTTATCGACGAAGATAGTATGCTTCTCTGTGTTTGAGTTTTTCATGATAATTGTGAGTATATGATTTATATATGTTAAATTGTATGTATAAACTGTTATATATTATTTGTATGAGAATTTAAACTGTTTAATTCATGTAAATATGATGAACATGAAAAAATCATGTTCATAGCAATTTACAGTGAAGTATTTTGAAAAATGGCTTCTTTGATATAAAAATTGATGTCTAATTCATGCTATGATATGTAAATTGATTATAGATTGTGATAATATGTTAAAAAACAAAAATAATATGATTTAAACAAAGTGATTTGGTTTAAAAACAAAGTCACAGTGTTTATTTTTGTCAAGAACGCTTAACAATGGAGTTTTTTCAAAAACATGAAATTAAAAGGTTTTAAGTTGATTATTGTGTTGTTTGTATGGGTAGAATCATGTTAGAAACATTAGTTTATGTTTTTGTAAAGTTTTATATGAATTATGTGAGTTAAAATTTTTGTTTGAGCAAAGTTAATAAGCCAAATTGGCTTTTCCTGTGATTTTCGTGAGGCTGTCTGCGTCCCACTGTGTCGTGGCGTCGCAGCATTTGTTCTGTGAGTAAACAGAGCGCTGCTGCACACCACAGAAGATTCGGGTGATCTGGCACGGCGCCGCAACGCCATTTCTGGGTGTTAACTGGAGCGTTGCAGCACTAAGACTGGACTACAGAGCCCTAATGATGTGGCATGGCACTGTAGTGCCGGCTGCAGTTCATTATGTGGCGTTGCAGCGCCACTTGTGCAGTTTAACCGGAGATTTCTATTTAATTGTACAAATATTTGGAATGTTAATTGAAGGATTATAAAAGCATGTTAATGAAATTATATGTTGATTGGACAGTATGTAATCTTTAATATGAGATTTATGATTTTAAATTATAACTTGATTAATTATTAATAAGTTTAAGTTTAACTTGGAAGTATGGTTTGATCATGTTATGAACTAACTAATGATTAAACCTAATGACTAAGACTTGTGCGTTAACTTGAATTGGTTAACTAATGATGTGACTTAGCTATGTGGTAACTAATTCAGTGTTGCTATTGTTAATATCGTGTACATAGGATAATTGTGGAACGAGTTATTATTTGCTAGCTTACGCACGAGGAAAGTTTCTTAATCCTTACTTTTACATTACGCAAGTCTCTATTCCTGACTTGTTATCGATTACGCAAGTTCTTTAATTTCATATTGGACAAGTATCTTATTTAGTTTCCTTATTAAAAATAATGTAACCTTGGCTTAATTGTTTAAGCAAGGTTTTATTGTATCTTTCAAATGCTTTAAGTTTACTTCTAAAGTAGGACTTTTAAATATGATGTCTACTATTTGCGACTCATAGTTGTTCCATAACTCTTTTATTATTGAACTATTAAGTTATTGTAAGTTTGATTCAACTACTCCTTAGTTGATGATAGTTGAACTCTAAATTACCCATTGAACTAATCCAAAATAAACTTTCTTTGGTGCGGACCCGTTAATTAAAGCTGAGATGAACAACCCTATTATAGGGGATTACCATGTGAAAGCGTTAAAATGTTTGTGCACAATACATAGTACGAAGGGCTGATCCCCCTAAGTACGAGTTAGATGGTCTATATAGTATAACGACTGTTAAAGGTTTAAGTAAAAATATTTATAACCTGGGACATAGTTCAAGGTCTTATGACCCTCAGATGAATTCTAAATCTTATATACAATTCTTGATTATCAATGATAGCGAATGTTATTCAATTCAATTTATTCAGTGACATATTATCATTATTTATTGTTATTCAAGTGAGCTTTTGTTTGTTCACTCTTGCATATATAACCATTGCAGCCAAGGTTGAGAAAGTTAACAAGCCGTCAACCAGTAAGGGCAAGGGCAAGATGAACAAGTAGCGAAGACTTATTCAGAATTATTATGTGGTTTTGTAATAAGACTTAAATTGTTATATGATGTTTTTATTTTCGTTCTATTTGATGATTGTTTAAGGTTAGAAACTTGGGGAACGTTTTGACAATGATGTAATCCTTTTATAAGGAAGATTTTATTATTAAGGTTGTAATTTATTTTGCATTCCTTATTTATGGACAGTTAGTTATGTTTTATTTAGATAGTGAACACCAAATCCTTTGGAAATGAAGTACCCGGATTTGGGGTGTCACAGCCGCCCAACAACTAACAGGGGCCTATCAAAAGATATATCGAGAAACATATCAGAAAAAATCTATGATATCTATATCACCCAGCTGATCAACCTGCTGTTACTCCTCCTGAGTCACTGAATCTCTGCCAGAAAGGAATGTCAGGCCGATAGAGAGGAGGATCTGCACCAGTGAAACTGCCAGAATATGAACCACCTGTGGGGCCAGTGCCAGAGCTGGAAGGATCAAAAGAATTTGCCTCCGAAGGATTTCGCTAAGGTGCTTAATGAAAAACTGTGCCCGCTCCAATCGCTGGGTCAAACTGGTAATCTGCTCCAAATGAGTAGGCTCTCAAATGCAGGCTATCCAGTCTATCATCATCACAGACCCAAGAACCATGTCTGCCATGAACTGAGTGGTGGGGGGCTGAGACCCAATAGTGGGAGGACTCCACCAGCAATAAAATGCCTCCTTGGTACTCTGATAGGGTGAAGCCATCCAAGCCCATCATGGGAATATCTGTGACTGGTTGAGATAGGGACCATTGTCGCCTAGCAGGAGGAAGGAATGGAATACGAATCTCTCTTGTGACGCTCTTGATAGCCCGCTCTCCCAGGTAGAGCTCCCATCCTCCATCAGTAAAAAGGGGAATCCGACGAGTGGACAATGTAAACTCTACCCCAGTCAGGAATCCATCCTCAAAATCGACTGTCAGATAATCAGGGTTATAAGGAACCCACGTGATAACAACAGCGGTACAATAGCTCCAACTGCAAGCGAGAATGAGTAAACCCCTCTACCACAGGGACCTCTGTAAAGGTGGAATAATGCCATCGTCGTCCTCGTTGATAGGTCTTCAGGACTAGAGTAGTAGCCGGCCGTAGGTAAGGGAGCCTCTTATATGCCCAAAACTGGAAGTACAAAGATTAAATGTCCTCAGGGATAAATATTGGCAATCCAAATGAGAGAAATTACTCACTAAGAAAAAGGGGTAAAAATCCAGCCAAACCTCAGTCACGCCCTCAGAGCGTAGGCGTATCCCACGAAGAAAATATGCTAAGGTGAAGGAGCCCCAGTCAAAATCTCTGATGTGATCCACATCCCGAAGTGGCGCTAACTAGAGCAAAAGAGACTGTTGAGGAGTTGTCCGCTATGAAACAACCCTTGATGATGACCAGGAACAATCGCCGAAGAATGAAATCTCTAACCCTCTAATCATCAAGCAGAGGCTCAATCAAAGCCCCACTTTGGGCATCCACACTCAAGGGCCCAGAACGGACACTTCGACCTTTGATGGCTTTCTCAGGAACTCCCAAGAGGGATTGAACGACAGCAGGTGAAATATCAGCCACCAAAGGCACTGGCTCACATGTAAACTCCAACCCTGTGAAGAACCGCTAATCCAATGGTGTCATCATAATCTCACAGTCCAACAAGTGAAGAGACTGGGTCTGGTGGAACCATCACTCAGACAAAGCAAATAAATAGCCCCATGGACAACGACGAGGAGGAATAGAGAAGAAGGCCTCGAAACCCCAAGAGTTGACTACAACCTGGTACTCCGGATGGAGAGTCTAGTACAAAGAATGAACGCTAAACCAGTTCTCTCTGGGCTGAGTAAAGCCGGGAACCTGCATTAAATAGCAAATTAAGATTAGGCCCTTTATCCCTGAAATGGCAAAAGGAAGAAAATTCCAGAATGAAAACTTATGTTACCTCACTGGCGTGGAGATAGGTCGAAGAATGACGCCTCAAATCATCCAAAAGCTTTGGAATCGTCACAATAATGGCTGGAAGCTACCTACGCGGAGCAGTAGCAAGAGCGGGGTCTATAATAGGGACATCCTCCTCGTCTTCCACATCATCCAGCCTATCAACCTGGATAGGATGAATCACTGACTCAGCCTAACCGATGAGGCTGCCGAGCTGGACAAGGCTGAGGGACATAAGAAGCTCTCCTCCTCCTCACACCTGTAGAGACTCTATGAGAGCTGCCTGGTATATCTGAATCTATAACCTGAACAAAATCTCCAAATCACCTCAGAAAGGGTGAGCTAATTTTCAAACTTACAGCTTATTAAAATTAAATCATTGTTTTATGCATAGTCTAAGTCCTAAAGCATGCATTAGTTTAATATACATCCCCAGTAGAGATAAAATTGCATGTTCATTAAATGCTCAGGCTTTTAATTGTTTTTTTGCCATAGTCTCCTTTGTAAAATGGACTATCCGCATGCACATAGGCATGAGTAGGTGGCCAATCAGTAGCACACAATCAAAATCATGAGCATTTCATATATATGAAAAACATCAAAATCAAACTCCCCATGGCAGCTAAATTACCATGTATATTTTTATTTTGAAAATCCAGGCTCATTTGTCCTCAAATAGGATGAATAAACTGGCAAAAAAAGGCGCCAAATGACTGTCTCAAAAATTAGTTTTTTTCGCATCAATACGTTCAGCGTGGTAAAATATAAGCATTTACCAGGTCTGAAAATTTTTATCAAGTCATATGAGCATGTATATTCGTTATATTGTGTTTAGAAGCATTTTATATGAAATCTAACGTTCTAACGGTCAAAACTTAAAAAGAAAGAATGTAAACATTACCAGAGTTGTGCAGAAAGATTGTACGGTGATGGATTTTGCAAAAATCAGCCCGATTCAGTAGATCTGAAGAAGAATTTTTGGATTTTCTATGTAGTTCAACTTAAAAATGACTTATGAAGGCCACAGGGGGACTAAAATAGACCCGCGGGGAGCCGCGAATCTAACTGCAGCTGCCGCAGGTAAACCTTTGGCCATCCAAAATGGGCCCGACCCCCTCAGGATCAATCCAAATGAAGTTAAAGAGGAATTCCCAGAAGCTAAAAAGTTAAATCAGGGAAAAAAGTGCTACGCGATTGAGTAGAAAAAGCCTACAACCCTAAATAGGGGTGTCAAACTCCTAATGAAAGAAAATCTTCATGTAAGCCATTGGTATGAGCCCAGATATAGTATTTGGAATGCCAATAATGGAAATTACTAAAAACTACCTCTATCAAAGCATCGGGAAGGTCCGACATTGTGAACAGTTGATTTTGAATGCCTCAAAGTATCCAGACTTGACCGAGGGTATGAATTATCAGAAAGATACCCCCAACATCGATATCAAGCATGTTTGACATTGCAAACTGTTGGCGACAACTCCAGCATGGCATCGGGAAAGATTCGGTGATGAAAGTTGTTGAGAACTGCTTCAACGAAGATCAGAGTATCTGATATTATAAATCATTGGCGACAACTCCAGCGTAGCATTGGTAAAGATCCAATGATGAAAACCGTGGAAAAATCTCTTCCTCAAGGAGGACCGTTGATGGGATCTGTTATATAAATCCCCAGCCGAGGAATCAAATTCAATCAGTTCAACTGACCGTTGTAAACTACCGTTCGAGTAGGCATCGAGGAGGCTCGATGATGGTCAAACCTTGTAAACTACCGTTCGAGTAGGCTTCAAGTAAGTTCAACCGACCATTGTAAACTACCAGTTTGAGTAGGCATTGGGGAGGTTCGATGATGGTCAAACCCTGCAAACTACCGTTCGAGTAGGCTTCAAGTCAGTTCAATCAACAGTTGTAAACTACCGTTCGAGTAGGCATCAAGGAGGTTTGGTGATGATCAAACCCTGTAAACTACCGTTCGAGTAGGCATCAAATCAAATCAATTTAGTCGACTGTTGTAAACTACCATTCGGGTAGGCATCGAGGAGGTTCAGTGATGGTCAAATCGTTGTCAATTACTGTTCAAGTAGATAGTAAGAATTTTATGCCCAGTAGAAACATCGGCATCAACCGGACAACAATCTAAACCGTTGGTGACAGTCCCAACGTAACGTCGGAAAGGATTCGATGATGTAAACTGGTGTAAACTATCATCATGATAGGCATCAGGAATCCCCAATGAGGTTACTCATCAGAAGAGGAACGTCCCCAGTGGAGGTAAAGTCAAAAAGCGTATCTGAAGACAAAGAATGTTGGTGACAACCCCAACGTCGAATTCAGAAAGGTCCAGTGGTATCAGCCATAGAAAAATCTCCCCGGCAAGGATCCTGAAAAAATCTATACAACATTTCGTAGAACTAGTTGTGGTAGCACCAACGGACATTTTAAAACCATTGGCTTCAACCCAATGTAGCATCGAGAAATATCGGTGATGAAAGCTCTATAAACTACCGTTCGAGTAGGCATCGAGACAGTTCAGTGATGAAAGCTTTGCAAACTATCGTTCGAGTAGGCATCGAGAAAGTTTAATGATGAAAGCCTTGAAAACTACTATTCAAGTAGGCATCAATAGAGTTCAACGAAAGCCATCATTAACAACGCCATCCCCAGCAGAAGTGGCGGGAGCAATCAGTGATAGAATACCGAGGCAACTAACCCCAAAAGTGCATATAGAATTCATAACATAGCATATCATGCATTGCATTACATTTACATGTATCATATTTCTAGTGTCTAACAATATTTATCATGTTCATTCCATTGCATTCCATAAACATGATAAAGAGGGGCATCTGTAGACACTCAGAATTTTGCATTCTTATTACTAACCCTGTAGGAGGGAAAAATCACCTTTTACCTTCTAGAGACAACCCTGGAAGTCCAAATCAAAGCAAAAACCCCCGGCGACAACCCCAGGAGATCAAATTACCCCACGGCGATAAGCCTAGATGCTCAAGTTAACCTTCAACCTTCGAAGACGACCCCGAAGCATCAAATCAATCCCCAGAGACAACCCCAGGATATCAAATCAACCCTCGGAGACGACTTTGAGGAAGAGCAGAGTCGGCTCGGAGCAAACCTCGAAGATAACCCCGAGAAACAGTCGAAAGCCCTGTCAATCTTGGAGACAACCCCCGGAAGGGTAAAATGGTCATTTTACCAAATTAATAGCAAATCAAGTCAAATCACTGCCATAAAGGTCATGCGGAACCATAACGTCAATCCCGAGTGAAAAACAGCACAAGACAGCTCAAAGGTCGGACTACGAAGACTCAAAGATCTGGTTACGGACCAATCTTTTCAGATTTAGAAAAGGTCAAATCCCATGTCATTGTGTATCTCTCGAAAAGGGCTTTCCGGAAAGGTATAGCACACCTCCATCGGATTTACGATTGAAAGTTATGAAGGTTTTAAGTAGACTTCGAGACGACGAGACCCACGGGATCGGAGCCACCCGGGTCAGCCACAGGTAGACCCGCGACTGCCGCAGGTGGACCTGCGGTTAATTTGGTCTATAAATAAGACCCCCCATCAGCCAAAAGGGAGGAGAAAAAAGAGAAAAAAAGAGGAAATTCTGCCCGTTCCAGCTCTTAACCCTACCTACAGTGTTCCAAACTTAAATTTTACTCTTCATAAACACTTGTGTACGTATATATACTAACATATCAAGTTTTAACCAGTGGAAACGGAGTTTTCAAGACTCAAAAGCGGTTTAAAGCCTTTCTCGCTGTACACTGTAAGATTTCTTCAAGTCTGAAGCTTTTTATTGCTTCAATATATATATATATATATATATATATATATATATATAGCTTTTGGTTTTGCCTGGATTTCAAATCCTTGGCCTTTCTGGCTTTAATATATATATATATATATATATATATATATATAAGTATATATATACGTTTATAAGTGTTATTTCAGCCTGGATTGTAAATCTGTGGCTTTTATAGCTTTAATATATATATAAGTATATATATATATATAAGTGTTATTTTAGTCTGGATTGCTAATCTGTGGTCTTTTTCCAGTTTAATATATATATATATATATATATATATATATATATATTTATAAATGTTATTGAGCCTGGATTGCTAAATCTGTGGCTTTTTCCTGCTTTAATATATACATAATTATATATATATATATATATATATATATTTATATTATCTCTTTTGGCCTGCATAACTAATCCGTGGTCTTTTTCAACTTTAATATATATATATATATATATATATATATATTTCTATTGCTCATTCACACCTGGATTGTGAATCCGTGGCTCTTTCCAGCTTTAATATATATATATATATATATATATATATATATATATATATAATTAATATATATATTATTTATTCAATGTGGTTAAATATCAGTGTTAACTGTTCATTTGATATAAATATGTTCTAATGTAAAGGTTGTGGACTAGATTTATCTAAATCTAGCCATATCTAACTTTTAATCGGTTCAAAAGTTGTAAAACTAGAACCGTTGAGCTAGAATGGCTAAGATTTATTTAAATCTAGTTTTCTTTCTTGTTTTGTAAATATTAAGCAACTACGCGACCCTAGATCTATATCTAGAGGGAACGTGAGGCTTTGGCTACGCGCATGCAAAGATTTAACTGATGAATCTTTTGTCTTGCGACGTCTAAATTTTAATTTGCATTTTATTTCCATATATCTGTTGTATAAGTTTTTAAATGATATTTTGTGAGCCTAGGAATCACGGGATCTACGATTAATCACATGGATCTGGATTCGATTCCCACGATGGACAAATCTGAGTTGTAAATACAGCTTGCAGACCTTTTGTAAATGTAAATAAGAGGGACTTTAAAATGGTTATCCGAATTTAAGGTCTCAACATAGTAAATTGTGGTTTGTAGTGCTCGCATCACTTCGATGGCTTTCATGCCAATAAGAGGTCCGACACTTGCATATATTTCTGCTTTGCATATCCAATAAAATCAAAATCAAGTAAAATAAGGAATAAAAAATGGAAGTATCAAAAAGCTTCAATTCCTATGTTAGCGAAAGGGTTTGAAAATCACCTTTCAAAACGTCACGTTCATATCTTGTCTAAAAATAGACTTTTCATTAAATCAAACCCTTCGTATAAAGGTCCAACGAAGCACAACACTACTTTTAAATAAAGTACTTAGGCCCAATTACTGCAAGACACACACACACACACACGCACAAAATAATCAAGGAAATTGAAAAGATATGGTAACCGTGTTTCACAAAAGTCGTGGGGTGCCTAACACCTCCCCCCCGCTTAATCAAGCCCCCGAACTCTATGAATCTCGATTTCCAAGACCAATCAAACAGAGTCCAGTAATTGGGCCATATTGCAAAAATCTTTCAAAATTCGGTTGAGTTGGTACAACCATTTCAAACATACCAACTGTGACACTCCCAAATCTGGATACTTCAATTTCTACGGGATTTGGTGTTCACTGTACAAATATCATATATCTATCTACCCATAATAAATGCAAACTATGAAATAGATAGAAATAAATCCTCCCCTTATGAGGTTACCACATCTGAATAATACTTAAATCAATCCCAGGTCATACTAACCTTAATAATCTATACGAAAAACATAAATAAATACATAAGTTTTAAACATCACAACATAAGTCTTAGAAAAATATTATCAAATAAACAACAAGTCTTCATCACTTGTTGACTTTGCCCTTGCCTTTGCTAGTGGAAGGCTCGTCGGACCTTTCATTCTTAACTGCAATGTTATTATGCAAGAGTGAGCACGATTGCCCACAAGTATACAAATATAACCATATAATAACATGCGAATAAGTTAAAGATGTCTGAATAATAGAGAGCTCGGCTTTTGAATCAAGAATGAATAACAAGAATCAAAAGTATGTCTGAGGGTCATAAGACCTTGAACTATGTCCCAGGTTGTTAAGTATTTCTACTTTCGACCTTTAACATTCATAAGACTACATGGACTCTACTACTCGTACTTAGGGGGACTAGCCCTTAGTACCATACTGTTCATAATATCTCAACGCTAAAGCGTAAATAATCCCCTATAACAGGGTTGTTCATCTCAGTTTGACATCAGAGTCCGCACCAAAGAAAGTTTGGTTTGGATAAGCTCAATAATAGTTCTAGAATTTAGAATGCTCATCAACTACGGACTAGTCGAATCAATAAGGGTTCGCTAGTCTTACAAGGTTCAACAATAAATGATATTCAAATCGAATAATAATTCCCAAGAGCATACAATCGAATAAGTATTGTATAACTGGAATCATGCTTTAAAGGAATTATAATATCTCATATGGAATCTCAACTTGAATAAACAAGAACAAGAACTTGCATCGTGATAGTATTTCAAGAATAGAAAGCTTGCTCAATAAAGTAAAGTTTAGGAATGGGATACTTGCTCAACATAAAAGTAAGGTTTAGAAGTTGCTCAATTTAAAGAGTATAGACAAGAAAACTTGCCTCGTGCGCAAGCTACAAATATAATTACAATTCAATTCCTCAACGTCGTACCCATTACATTATGTATATGATATCGATTAGTTTCCTAATCACTATGCTTAACCGTTGAACTTCTCACTTAAGTTCAACTTACCAACTTGGTTCACAAGTCTTAACTTGTTAATTAACCACATAAAGTGAATCTGAATCACAACATGCATACCACATAATGTAACTCTTAAACGACCATTGATAAGTGGTTTTATAACCACTTATTTAGATATCAACTAACTTCAATTGTTGTTTAAACTCATGTGATTTAGTAGCTTTTTATGCATTTTGGTTTACTTTTATAGGTTTCTTGATTGAAACTCTCTTGGTGTTATGTAATGCTAAACGGGATATTGAGGATGCTAATTGAATTAAACATGGGAGTGATGGTAGCATAGGAGCAGAGATGGTGCAGTAGTAGAGAGCCAAGTAGCAGCAGCAGCTTGCATGAAAACAGCAGAGCGCGGTCGCCCTTGATTCAAGGATAAAACGCGCGCGGCAGCGCCTGGTTCAAGGCTAAAAGTATCGTGGCCACGCTGGTTCGATTTTGACCAGAATTTGACTTTTCACTTAAGTGGAGTTTTGCTTGGGAAAAGGGGCACTCGACAGTTGGGGCATATATTAGGGCTTATATTCATTATTCAGATATATCTCCTCCATCTGGGAGCACTAGCTTACTATTGTTCTTCTTTTTTTTTTTCATTAGATTAGAATAGAAGTAGATTGATTCTAGGGTAAACTAGACCTGAAGATTGAAGCAATTGGAGAGCGTTGAAGATTCAAACTTGGAGTAAGAGAGATTAGATTTGCACTTTCTATTATTATTTTCTCTTTGATCCCTATTTGTATTCTTGTAATGTTTATTCAAATTGTGGATGATGGATTTGATTCAATTATGAGTTAGACTTTATTTTGGGATTACAATGGAATCTATTGAGTAATTTATTTTGATATACTTTCTTGTTAGTCTTATGGATTGTTAGTGGATTGTCTATTATGTTTCATACTTTATTGCTTACTTGATTGGCCATCAATTGCTATGATAATCCATATGAACTTGAGAAACATAGTATGGATTTAGATCTGATCGTAATATCTTGTGTTTGTATGTTCTACATGACGTTGGAATGTATGATTTATGCTTCGAATAGACATATACCGAAGCACCGTTTGTAGTCATTTGAGAATTTGTGCTTAAACCTTTGTTATTGATAAATCACATGGAAATATAGTATTTTATATAATTTGGGTGTTCATGTGTATTCTATCATTTGTGGATTATATGTGATATAGATTTGGTACATTGAGAGATGGCCTTGTCTCACTTTCGTGTTCTCGACTAGCAATCCTTGATAATTAATTTGGCTTAACAGGAAGTGTATTGATTTCGATGAATCAATAGGGGAAATTGTAATCTCATATCTTCATTATCTAGTTTTATTATAGGGTTATTTAGTATTAGTTTTATTGCACATTATTATTCAATATATTAAATCATTCGTTTAAATAAGATTGAAATGGTTATGGGCTAGTGCTTGGTAAATTTTATTAGTTAATTCTCTGTGGGACGATACTCTACTTACTCTTTATTACTTGTTGACCGTGTTTACTTGCACGCATATATTAATCGGGAAATGACCAACAAGTTTTTGGCGCCGTTGTTGGGGAATTATTTTAATAATTTTTGCAAATGTTAGCTTCAACCAAATTAGTCTTAATTTAAATATTTTCTTTTAGTTTTTAATTCTCTTTCTATATTTCTCTTTTTTCAGGTACCATGGATGACTTTGCTTATCAAGGGCTATACACGAGGATGACTCAACCAAGGGAAATAGGGATTGACGGACTCAACACAATTTCTACATTATCAGCACAACTTGAGACACTTTCGAGGAAGTTGGACGTTGTTGCAACCCAACATACTCGAAAGATAGCAGTTACTTGTGACTATTATGCTGACAACCATCTGCGTCATCAGTACACCATCAGTTTTGGACAAGTACAGTATGGGGGTGATTACCTCAACCACGATGATTATCCCAATTATCATCAAGATTTGGGATATCACCCAGATTCTTCATGGAGCTATGATTATTAAGACCAATACTATGATTCAAGTCCAGCATATGCACCAGAATTCACATATCAGACCCCAACCAATGATCCTCAATACATGGATTCGGAGGCGGAAACAGAAAATTCAAGATTGGAGGAATTGTGATTCATAGCATCAATGAAGGAGACTGATGATGAGTCAATCAATGACAATTCAAAATCTTCATAATCAGATAGATAAATTGTTCATGGCGTCAATTAAGGAGAAACTGATTGAGCAAGGGATGTTAATTCAAAACCTTCAGAATCAGTTATATTAAATGTTCGAAGCCTTGAACAACTGTCAACAGAATAATTGGTGCTATGATATGGATTCTGAACCTAATGGAAAGCACGAGCTGTATACGCAACTGGATAAGCGACAAGAGTTTGAAACCGAGGAGACAAATGGGGATAATGGAAATAAGGCCATCAAAGAGCTAACTCTAAGTCACAGCGAATATGAGCCGACCGTGCTAGCACCCCAAGTGCCTTCTTCGCCAAAATTAAAAAATTCAGTCAGTTTTTCACATCCATGTCCCCTTGGTAGTCACATCGACGACAAAGGTCTTTATGATATGAGAGACATTACATTCTTGAAGCCACGGTGGGCCGAGGAAGAGAAAGTAGAAGAAGGGTCTATTGTGTTTTTCATGCCTCAATGCCCCAATCTATTCGTAAACACAACAGAAGAAGCGCTTAGCTATCAAAAATTTGAAATGCGGAATTCATGTACAGGAAACATGTTAGGTGACTTAAATTTGAAGACTCTCACTAAGGGGAACCTCTCAACGCATACATCGGTCCTAATGGATGGAGGGTTCCTCGCTTATCGTAGAGGAATCAGATAGCGGTGGCAAGAAAAAGTCCAGCTAACAGACTATAAATCGAGCGCTGGATGGGAGGCACCCCATCCAATCTCTTTCTCCCTCCTTGTTTAATTCTTATTTATATACTTGTTCTCATTTCCCCCCTCTACGTTTAATTCTTCTTATTTTTAATATTCAATAGCATTTTTGGTAATTTTAGTAGTTTAATAAATGTTGTGTGCATTTCTCAGGTTGAATCCACTTAACATCACGGTCCGTGATCAAACTTCAGAATTGAACTTTCAAAGCCCATGATCAATTGCTGTTAAAAAGCTGTAGAATCAGAATCCAGAGGGGAGTGCGACCGCTCCTGAAAAGGCCTATGTTGGAGCACGGCCGTGCTTCGCACAGATTGTTTCAGTAGCTTAAGTAAAATTCGGCTAAACTAAACACATACCCTTATTTCATTTAGCAGTCAAACTCAAACTCCCTCTCTTCTTACTTGCAAAAGCAATACTGAATTCCTTCTATTCATCTCTCCAACCCTTTCCCTAAATCACACATATCCACATTTGATATCTTCCATCTCCTTCAATCTCCTTCACCCACCTCACCCACCTCACCCACAACCAGCCCTAATTTTAGTTTTAATCACATCCTTCATCATTTCAAACTGAAATCCTTCACAAACCCTAAACCCAACAATAAGCCCTAATTTTTGTCACCATCAGCCCCTAAACCACAAGCCCTAGCATCCATTTCCTCTAAGGTCAACTCAAATCTGCAGTTTGGAAGACTGGGGCAGTGCTTGTGTAATTGAAGCTGATTTGGGAAGTGTGTGGCAGCAGATTGGGGAAGTACTTGTATCGAAGTGGTTGGGTTAAAGTGATTCTCAGAGAGGGTTGTATTGGTTGGTTGGGTTGGTTGGGTTGAGTGAAGTGTTGTATTGGAGTTTCCAGTCTTAGTAAGAAATGGCTTCTAAGCAGTAGTCGGAGAGACTCCTCATCTGCGGGCAGCGATTCAGAGCAGGGAGGAGGCTGCATTGCCTTTGATGACCAAAAATTTTCCAGTTTGGAGGATCAGTAGTATTTTTAGAACTCTTTAGTGGGCAGAACCTTTGTTTTGGAGCGGGGATTATTGCCAGACAGAAAATTGGATGGGCATATGGCATCAATAATCAGAGGAAGGGGCTGGAATCTATTTTATGAGGATCCGATGGCAGCACCAATCTCTGCGGTATAAGAGTTCTATGCTAATGCCAAGTTCACACAGTCCAATACGGTATTTGTGCGGGGATGTGAGGTGTCCTTTGCAAAGGAAAGCATCAACGAACTATTCGGTGTATCGAACATTGCATTGGATCACCCCGATTCTATCTACGCTAGGGAGTGGGGCATAGAGTTGGATGCCATCTGTGCCTATCTGTGCATACCGGACACGACATATAAATTGAAGCAGGGCACCGATAAGAAGCTACATATGTGCGAATCTGATGCCAACACGGCACCAGAATGATGTCACCAAGGATAGAGCGGTTCTGCTATATGGGATTATCAAGGGTAAGAAGATCGATGTGGGATACGTCATTAATTGCTCCATCTGCAGATTTTTGAGAGGCGGTACTTTAGGGGGTATCCCACATGCGTATGTGATCATCCGACTCTGTGCTATGAATGGGGTGATGTGGTCCGATGCCAAGCCGATGCAGCTGCCTATGAACACAATCAATCATGCTACAATTAAAAAATTCTCAGTGTGGAAAGGAGGCAAATCCCACCCTCAAGGCGCTGGATACATATTACTAGGGCAGAACGAGCAGAGAGAGAGTGGAAAAACTTTTGGGAGGGTGCCTGTATAGCCAGCTGAGTCTTCCCATGCCACTTAGGTTCGATTAGATAGTCAGGAGCGTGAGATTCACCATTTGAGGAGACGAATGGAAACTATGTATTTAGATTTCCGGACTTACACATCCGAGTTTTCTCAGGCCTTGTCTCGTGCATTCGGGATGACTGGCGTTCATGCAGAGTTACCAACTTTCGGCACATGCAGCTCCTATCCTCCTCCAGACACAACACCAGAACAGGTCGAGGAAGACGAAGACGATGACGAGGCCAACTAGGGGAGTATCCTAACCTTTTATCTCCAATGAGGACATTGTCATTTTTAAGTTTGGGGGTATTAGGTTCATTTTGCATATAGTTACATTTTAGGTCATATTTTGTCAATTTTTAAAATTTTTTGCTTTAGTTGATGGACATATTGCATGAAATATTTTGCATGAATCCAAATTGTCGGTTTGTTTGAAATTCATTTACAGCTTATGAAGAGATTAAAATTACTTGATTTTTGAACTGATTTGATGACTTAGGCATGGCTGTAATGTCATAGCATAATGTGAATCCTTATCTGTTAGATGCTGATGTATCCTGTAACGACTGAGAATTTTATATATTAATTATAAATATTTATTGAATTAAATAAATATTTTATTGAATTTATTTATTGAGCTAAATAAATAAATTGTGTTATTATTGTGGATAATTTAATTAAGTGCTATAGGATTAATTAAATTGATATGTTAGTAATGGCGTAGCATAATTTTAATTTAGTTGAGAATAATTAAATTAGATTTAAAATTATGTGCTAAGTGTTTGTTGTAATTTACTAATTGTTACATGAATTGAATTTCAAGTGTGACAATTGAGTATTATGTGTTATTGATTAATGAATGTTAGTTTTATTTAATTAAATTAGAAGGGTGCAATTTAATTAAATAAGTGTAGCATTTAACCTATGGATTAAAGACTTATTAAAAGAATGGAGAAGGATTTTTAAGTGATTTTATCAAATAAGGCCTTAAGCTCAAAAAGTTAGTTTTTAAAATAATTCTGTTTTGGCCAAACAAGCCTTAGGGCTTTTCAAATTCAAAAGTTTTGTAACTTACCTAATTAATAATAGTTAGTATATGTAATTATTATTAGGAGTTACATATTTTATGTATTATATGTATATGTATTATATGTATATACTACAAGTTACGTTAGTTTAGAGTTAGTTAGTTAGAGACAAAGAAAGAAAGAAAGCAGAGAAAGAGCAGAGAAGAAAAACTCAGAGAAAAGTTAGAGAAATAGAGAAAGAAGAAGAAGGATTTCTATTTATCATCATCTTCTTCCACTCTCCTAGAAAAGGGTATCATCTTAACCTTTGTAATTGTAAAATCAATTCATATGTGTTGTGATTCATTCTCTGTCCAATTAGGTTTTCATGGAAATTATAGAATCATGAATGTTATATGTATATGTTGTATTCATATGTAATTGTATGCCATGAAAGGATTTTCAGAATTCAATTGTCTTAAAAACAAGTTTTAAGTTCTGTTCTTCAATATTTTCATAGTTTAAAACTTCTCTGTAAAAGCTTTTTGTGTAAATTATTTGATCATGATGTATATATGTGATGTGTATATATATATATATTAATGATTATATATGAGTTATATAGTTGTTTCAACAATTCAATCCATGTAATTTTGATAAACAAGAATAATTGTGTTCATATGAATTATTGTAAGCCAATTTTTGAAAAATGGCCTTTGAAACTATCAAATTGGTGTTTGGTTGTGGGTTATCGTTTAAATTGATCATGGATTATGTTGGTATTTTAAAAGTAAGAGTTATTATAATTGAAATTACTTGAATTGATTGAAAAACGAATTCGTAATAGCAAATTTTGTCAAAGAAGCTTAATATGGTGTTTTCTTCAAAGAAATCATGAAACCTTGGTTTTGATTATGTGTTGTATGAATTATATATGATATAATCATGTTTAAAAGTTCAAAATATTGTTGTTAGTAAGTTTCATGTTAATCATGTTGGGAAAAATCGAATTCGGTGTGATGAAATAAGCCAAATTGGCTTATTTCTCTGCCAATTCGCGAGCTGGAAATTTCTCCCGAGGAGGGACCCTCCCCAACGGGGCTTTTGTACCTGGGGGACCCGCCCCAGCAGGTATCCATGCTGTTCGGGTTTTCAAGTTTTGTTTCGTTGAGTTTTCATGCCCCGTTTGTTTAGCTAACTTATTTCTATGACTTGATAAGTATAATAGGTAATAAGATAACATGTTTTGTGATGTGTTTAAGATAGATTGAAGTTTTATATGAATGTGTTACATGTGTATAAGTGTGTTACTTTCATAAGGTACACAACACGATTTAAAGCGTTATAAGCTTATGAAGGTATGTCGTGAGTATAGACTCACGTACGTGGCTAGTTAGCGACTTATGTTGTAAACAACGTTGTGAGTTGGACTTTAGTATGAAGTTCGAAGGTTTAAACGTTGTAGTTGGGTAATAATAGATGTTTAAATGTAATGTAAATGTGTAGGGTAACTGTGAAGTGATTGTAATTATTAAAGTGTAGCTTGCGCTTGAGGCAAGTTCTCTAATCCTTATTCTCTTACGTTAAGCAAGTTTCTATTTCTAAACTTGTTATTTACTTGTACAAGCTTTCTAAACTATTCTTGTACACTAAGAAAGCCTATTCATTGTATCTTTTCATTGTGCAAGTTTCCTAACCCTTGCTCAATATATAATGAAAGTTCATTTATGTTTCTTAACTTGTTATATATTGTACAGGTTATACTGTACTCCAATATTCATAAAGCATAAGTATTAAAGTGTTATTTTAGTAATATGATCTTGACTTAGTTGTTCAAGCAAGATCTACTTGATCTATCGAATGCTTTAAGATATTTCCAAAGCATGCCTAGCTATCATGAAATCTATTATTGTATTTTACATTTGATTCAGATTCTCGTATTATCGAACTGTTAAAACACTGTGAGTCGATTCAACTACTCCTTGTTGATGATAGTTGAAACTCCAAAGTTCCTTTACCTATCCAAACCAAGCTTTCTTTGGTGCGGACTTGTATTCAATTACTGAGAATGAACAACCCTATTTATTAGGGGATATTTATGTGAAAGCGTTAAGTGTTTGTGCACAATACATGGTACGAAGGGCTGATTCCCCTGAGTACGAGTTGAAGGTCCATAGTCTTAATGACTGTTAAAGGTTTAAATAGAAATATTTATAACCTAGGACATAGTTCATGGTCGTATGACCCTCAGATAAGTTCTATATTCAAATTTTAAAGATGATGAAAGAATTATTATTCAATTCTTTATTTTGATGAAAGTAAGGTTATTCAACCTCTTTTGAAACTATTCAGTTATGTCATATCACTGTTGTATTCCAAGTGAGCTTTTGTTTGCTCACTCTTGCATATTTTACCACCCCTTGCAGTGGAAACCAAGAATGTTGACATACCGTCAACAAGTAAAGGAAAAGAAAAGATGAGCAAGTGAAGGCTTGTTGTTTCAAGTTTCTATTGTAATAAGACTTAGTTGATAATGTTTTTTTTTCTGCATTTATTTTGTTTGATATTAAGGTTTAGTTAACCCTGGAATTTTATTTGGACAAGTTGTAATCCTTTGTCAAGGAAGATTTTATTTAAGCATTTATGAAGGTTGTAAATTTACTTTGCAATTCGTTATTATTGGGTAGATGTATGTTTTAATTAGAAAGTGAACACCAAATCATATGAAAACGAAGTACCCGGATTTTGGGGTGTCACAGGTTGGTATCAAAGTAGTAGGTTATGAACCTTAGGTGGGGGGAGAAACCTTAGGTAGTAGCCTTATAGGAAGATCGAAAAGATAGTGGTGATAGGTAAAGATAATATACTACCTTATGTGCTATGTGTTTACGTTTAGGTATTCGAGGAGTTACGACTCGATATCACGTAATAATAAACTTTAAAATTCTTTTATTAGGATGACGAACATTGGAGAATCCAGTCAGGCTAGAGAGGATACACCAGGTGTCTAGAGAGGAAGAGCCCCAAGACATCTATGTTGTCTGGGAGCAACTGGTTAGGAGAGAGCTATCTCCAGTGATCACCGTAGCTGGTCGGGAGCGTAAGCTGACACATATTCCAGAGGAAGAGGACAAGGATGAGACTGAAAAGGAGGTAGAGGATCCCGAAGAGGAATTCCCACCTCACTCTGTTAGTGCCGAGATGTACGAGGCTATTTACGACAGTAACGTGGAACTTCATAGTCGAGTCGGAGAGCTCGAAGAAACCGTCCAGCAGCAAGACGAGACTATCGAAGAGATAGCTAGTGATCTAAGAGAAGTGCAGTGGAAGCTAATCCACGTAGAGAATTGTAGACACTAGAAATTTTGCTTTTGTCGTACAAACCCTGCAGGAGGGTAAAAGCGTTATTTTACTTCGGAGACAACCCCGAAGTAGGGCAAAAGATCACGGTCATCTCAGAGACAACCCCGGGAATGATGAAGAGGACCAATAAAGTTTGAACATATTGCGACCCGATCAAAGATCGACGAGCTAAGACAGTGATCATCGAAAACCACCTCAACAAATCTCGAATGACGTGCCATCAAAAGATAAGCCTATGAACTGATATCTGGACCGAGAAGATATCTCAACTACGAGTATTGATTTCCTGAATCCTAATTTAGTCAGACTCGATCTTATCTCGCTGCGTTCGTCAAAGACGGTTCGAAAGATCAAGCGGCAGACGTCAACTTTTGCCGAACAGAGATCGAAGGACCAATAGCCTAGCCGGGGGGGGCACTTGGGTAGCCTCAACCATGTATGCGGCTGGCCGCATACATGTGTGCGGCTACCCGTGACAGATTATAATCCCCCATTTAGTTCATTTTAAAAAAGAAGAGAGAGACATTTAGAGAGAGAAATACATTTATAGAGAGAGAAGAGCTCGGGTGGAACATAAACCAAGCAACTTGAAGCTCAAATCTTCCATCTAGCATCTACTTGAAGCCATCTTAGTGTTCTTAGTTCATCCCGGGAGTCAAAACGCTTGTTCACGCGTCCCCCAAGGTGAAATAACGCACTTTTAGTTTAGTTTCCTTAGTAAACTTGGTTCAAATGATAGATTGATGAAGGATCTTGTTTGAATATAGTTAAACTTATTATATTTTAAGCATATTGTGTAATAGTTGATGGATTGTATGTTTCTATCGGTTATATTGTGCTTAATACGTTGTATATTAACTTCGGAGGCTAGATATACCTAGATCTAAGCCTAGTTTAGTCCCCGAGAGGTTATTAAGCATGAAGCTTTAACCCGGGGGCTATAACGGCTTAGATTCATGGTATATCTATGGATTTATTGCTTTGGAAAGTCCCGGTTAACCCGTATAGCCCTAAATCTATATTTAAAGGCGAAAGGGGGGCCGAATCAGCACAAACGGTGATTTCAAATGATGAAATCGCTTATTATCGAGGCCATGGACATTATGTATATGTTATTTTGTTCAAATAATGTGAGCCTAGGAATCCCGATGTCGAGATCCCCGAATGGATCCGATTTGATTCCCACGATGGACCGGTTTTTATGTCGTAAATGCTTTAAATAACGTAAATATCGATGTACATGTAATATTTGGATCTTGAAAATGAACTCGAGGGGTTAGTCTCGAGAGCTCGGGTTCAAGATCCCGTGATAGTGAAAACTTTAATTATGAGAGCTCGGTTCATCGAGATGGCTTTCATGCCCGATGATGATCCGAACCTTCTTAACGCTTTAGCAAGCATATCATCAAAATGATTTCTCAAAGAAAAACCACAAAGAGCTTTTGATAAAATAAAGCGATTCGAAGTAGATCACGTAATTAATGTAAAGAATAAAAGAAAGTATCGAAGTCCTCGATTCCTAGTCGGACAAAGGATTTGAAAACCTTACTTTCTAAAACCTGAATTTAATTTGCATTTCTTGTTAAAAATGAACTTTTGATTCAATTAAATCCTTCGTACCTAGGCGCAAAAGAGGTAGAGCACTATTTTCAAGTCACCAAAAAGACTTAGAAACTAATTAATAAAGCTTTCAAAATCAAAAAAAAACACACACACACACACCTACACACGTTTTGCATAGAAAATCAATAAGATGTTGTACCGTGCTTGCATGGGAGTCGGGGGGTGCCTAACACCTTCCCCCCGCTTAACCTAGCCCCTGGATTCCACGAATCTCGGATTTCAAGACTAATCAAAGAGTCACGCATTGGACCATCTTGCGAAAAACTATTAAAACCCAGATGAGTTGGTACATCCATTTCGAAAATACCAACTGGCAACTCTGTCTCAATCGGTCCAATAAATAAAATCAAACTTTTCAAAATCGTCGACGCATATGTCGGTACCGGTTTCCTACGAAATTCACCCTTTAAAACGGAACCCCAAAGACAAAGCGAAAGCGAAAGGGAAAAGAATAAAATTAGGAAATCGGGGTACTCCTCTCTCATCCCACGGATAAGAGACGATGGCAAACAACCAAAGAGAAATAAATCCCCCCTTTCAACGAAAGGGAGGGCATGAAGGGGGATTATTTTTTTTCCTTCCCGGCGTCGACAGGTGGCGACTCTGCTGGGGATCAAAGAGGGCTTAAGCCGCGATCAAACTTTTTGATTTTCATTCTGCATATGTATTTGTGGGAATGATCTTTGTGTGTGTCAATCTTTTAGCATCTTGTATTAGTGCCTCACACAATATATTAGTGCTTTGTACAATGTCATCATATTACATGCAGTGAGGACATGAATGTATATGAATGTATGTTGTGTGGTACCTCCATTAGGGGGCAATCCTGTCGGTTGTTTATTACTAGACTCCTATAGATGTTTCCATTGTGAGGCTCAGGAAAGGCAACACTTAGATCCGCTCCAATCAAAACATGGATGTTTTCATCATGTAGATTACGAAGATCTGGGAACCAATTTCAAACAGCCCGTGAGAGTAACCCTAAGATAGGTCAGCCTCTGATACACCAAACGCGTTGAGTGCTTCTTCATGCCCTATTTAATCTTTCGTGTATGTAAATGACCGTTGTCTTGAACTGTCATACACACATCTTTCACATCCTGTCATCAATTCGACTAACCCGTTGTATTGCAGGAAAAGATTAAAAAACCATTAAACTGATGCATAGCATGTCATACATTCCTATCTACCAATATCCAGTCTAAACTAGATATCGGTTGTTGTGCAGATTGGTCCTAAAACCCTATTGCGAGCCAAAAAAGCCCTTTCACCAGTCCAAATGGCTGAAGGAAGTTCATCAGAACCCATGCCAGTATCTCGAGATGAATTCAAGGAATTTAAGAAGTAAATGGCCAAGATGACGACCCTGTTAAAAGAACAGTGCAAAGTATCTCAGAAATCTAAGAACAAGAGTCCGACTGAATCCTCTGTCCAAGGAGACATGAAAGTACCCGAGAAGGAAGGTGATACCCATACGTCCACACCTATATCTCCCCTCGATATTGAAGTACCCAAGGAGGCCCCGATCCAAAAGACGACACGGGATATCACAAACCTCCGGGAGGACAAAGACACTGGAGATATTAGGAAGAAAGTTAGACAGATGGAAGACGCTATCCGGTCTATAAAAGGGACAGGATCCCACGGGAGCGTGAATTACTCGGATCTGTGTATTTTCCCAAAGGCTAGATACCCGGATAAGTTTTAAATCCCTGAGTTCGAGAAATACAATGAACTGGGAGACCCATACACTCACTTGAAAGTCTACATAGGTGAACTTGGAACTTACGCCGAGGATGAAAACCTCAGGATGCAGCTGTTCCAGAAGAACCTTACCGGTGAAGCTCGAACGTGGTACGCACGGATAGACAATTCCAAAGTCATAGGTTGGGAAGATTTGGCCCATGCTTTCCTCAACCAATATAATTTTCAATCCCAGATGGCACCTGATCATTATCAAGTTACCAAAGTTAAGAAACTGGGTAATGAATCGTTCAGATAATACGCGCAGCAGTGGAGGCGAATGGTGGCCCAAGTCAACCCACCAATGGATGAGGGTGAGATGGTTACCACCTTCATTGATATACAAGAAGCACCTTTCTACAAGAGAGTCCTCGTCGGGTTAGGAAAATCATTTTTCGAAATGATCAAACACGGGGAAATGGTAGAAATGGGTTTGAAGTCTGGAAAAATCAAAGACCTCACTGCTTTGGAAGCCGTAGCCGAGCACATACAGTTAAGAAATTATGCAAGAGCTCCCCAAAAGAGGATCAAAGAGGAAGGAAGAAGATGTCTCGTTAGTATTGCAAGGACAGTCTGCTAACAAGAGCCCTAACTCACCTATCTAGAGGCAGAACCCTCATCTTGCGAATTTTTGAAATCCTACAGCAATGAAAGTTGGGGAAAACAAGTGAAGAAGGATATTTACTCCTTTGGGAGACTCCTTGGGAAATATATTAGCCCTGCTGATCTCCCAAAAAAAGATTGTTGAGCTTGCTCCTCCTTCCGATCCAAATGGAAGGCAATTTGATTCCAGCAAGAAATGCGCCTACCATTCCAACTCACCGGGGCATGATACTCAGGAGTGTTGGACTCTGAAGCACAAAATTCAAAACTTGATTGATAGCGGGGAGATTATAGTCAAAAGCCCTGAGCAGCTGAATGTTAACAACAACCCTCTGCCTCAGCATGCAGATGAAGGAGTCAACATGATCAGTGCCGGAAGTAGGGAAAATCGTAAATACCTGTGGAAGATGGGAGAGTTACCCTCAGCACATGACCCTTTAATATGGGGATACCCTGAAGAAAAGTACGGGGTAGAGCAAGAATTAGCTTCAATCAGAGCGCAGGTGGATCAGCTAGCTGAATTGGTGGTATACCAACACCAGTTGACCCGACAGCTCATCGACCAAGTCTTACCAAAGACAAATGACCCCATATCTGTCCAAGATGTTTCCACCTCCAGAAGGGATTGGATCCGTTGCCCAGAGCAGAACAAATGGACTGAAAAGATGGCTCAAGAAGCTAGATTGCAGAGCCGTCGAGATTTTGCCGCCAAACGAAAATTCACCCGTTGAGGCAATCTAGGGAGGAGATTCTTTGTACCTTGATTGAGGAGGGGAAGATTACAGAATTTCTGCCACCCCCAGATACGAGATTGAAGTGTTTCGATCCTTCCAGATCCTACCTTTACCATTCGAATGCCCCTGGACATGCCACGAAAGAATGTTGGGCCCTGCAACATCTAATCCAGAACTTGATTAAATCAGGAGAACTGGATTTAATGAACAAAGCTGAGATCTTCTCTGAGGAAGAGATAAACTACCCTCGAGGACCGAGGAATTTAGAAGGTATGATATCCGTTATCCTTTGCATGGAAGGAATATCCGGCGGACCCATAACCATCAAAGGAATATCTGAGCAGAGAAACAAAGCCACTCTCGAGATACCAGCGCCTAAACCCTTGATGTTGGGCCCTTGGCCACAACTCCCAATTCTTAGCATAAAGAAGGTACCGTGGAATTACGGAGAAGATATAAAATTGGCACCTGACTGTACTGATAGTTGTGTGCATACAAGCCAATCATGTATGATGATAAATCACATACTTTGTAAACAATCTTATTTATTTATTAATAAAATATTCATTTAAGGCATTTAATTATCTATATGGTGCTGTTTTTAATAATATATAAATAACCCATAGTTTTAAGCAATGATTTTAGAATCATAATGAGATCATGCTAATGAGATCTAAATTCTTAGAAAGCTTAAAAACTAAAATAGTTTCCAATTGTGGGATTACTAAAATGGGGATTAGTAAATCCAGATAGATTGGTACATATGTTGCTTGCTCATTGGATGAGGATGACTGATCTCATGGTCTTTTGTGTGGAGACACTAAAGCAAGTATGTAGGTGCTTATTGGAGAATAAGTTCACCGAATGTGACTCGGTATGGAATACCTAATGGAGTTTTACTCGCCTGTCAATAGGAATTCCTAATGTGATAGTAGTACAAGTGATCCTTGGACTTGAGATTATCATAGTATCTTGTATGTAACAAATTATACTTTGACTTATTCCTTAAGGCCTTTTAAGGTATATATAGGGTATGCTTGGGTATAATGAGTTGCATATGGAGATAATGTATGATCAATAAAAAATCTACCACCTCTAGTAAAAGAGGAGATATGTCCTATGTGATTCGTTAAATGACAACCCAGGAATCCTTGGCCAACGTAGAATGAAATTAGAAAGAGGTTTCTAACTTGCATTATTTGGAGTTGTGCGTTTTCTAATCGAAATACATATGATTAAATAAATTAAGACTTGACAGTAAATCCATGTCTTATATTTAATTGGGACATTGTATGGTAGAAGAATTGAATTGTACGGTAACTATTAACTCATAGGTTGTTTTATGATTAATGTTGAAACTTATATTATCTGAAAAGTCGTTGATCGCTAGGGAGGCTTAACCCTATTGTAGAATAAATGTTATTTATTTAAATAGATTATTATTTTAATTTATTTATTTAAATAACATTAGAATTGTTCTAATTGATTTATTCACAACCGGTTTAATATGGAGAACCTAAAGGGTCACACCATAAAAGGAAGAAGAATTATTTAAGAAGAAAATGGCATGATAGTAATAATGCATTCAGTATAATTAATTTAATCTATGGTGATAGAATAAATTAAATAGCTTAATACTTATTATTTAATATTTTAGAAATATTAAATATAAATGAATAAGAGGAGTCTTATTAATATTATTATTATTATTATTATTTTAAATCTAAAAGAGTTTAGGAATTAATATAATATCAGTACTCTCTCTCAATCCTAATAAGATTAGAATATAAATTAATTAAAAGTGTTTAATTAATTAATTAAAAAAAACCTATTCTAATTGGATTAGGAGGGTTAACCTAACATCTATATAAGAGAGTTTTATATCAGAAATAAGGTACGTGAATTTTTCGAAAGGTTGGGAGTACACATATTCTATAAAGATAGAAACAAGGGTTAAGCCAATAACCCATCTTCCTGAGTTCTTCATCTTCCTTGATGGATCATCGTTAGAGGCCAAATATTTGGGTGGCTGACATTGATCAAGGGAAGGAGCCACTACAGAGGAATCAAAGGAATCAAAGGAGTAGAACTTGTACCCGAGAAAGCTTGGATCTTCAAAGGTATAATTTCATCCTCTCATTCTATGTATTGACTGATAATTGATGCACAAGAAAGATCATGGTTAAGGGTTTGTAAGAAATTTTTAAAATATAATTTTTCATCCCTTCCGCTGCGTTTGTATAATTTGATTGCATGCTTATGTTTCTAGCAAACCCAACAGTGGTATCAGAGCCAATCTTGTGCTAATTATCAGTTGATGTTATTCCATACATGTATGATATGTGATTGGATCGAGTTCTTGGGCAACAATTTTTTTTCAGATTCTGCGAAGCTGCGAAGCTGCGAAGCTGCGAAGCTGCGAAGCTGCGAAGCTGCGAAGCTGCGCAGCTGCGAAGCTGCGAAGCTGCGCAGCTGCGCTGGTGCAAGGCATTCTTGCTGCGCAGCTGCGCCGGTGTCTGTTCCTGGTTTTCATGTTTATTTTATATGAAATATGATTTCAGAATTGCTAAAATTGAAGAGTTTAATTTGGAATTATTTTTGAATGAAATAAAGGAGTTTATTTTTCCAAAAACAAAGTTTAGCAAACTTTTGCCCATTAACTGATATTAATACATATATGGAATGAATTTACTTTCATGAGATGAATAAGTTTTATTGATACGTATGATGATATGTATGTTAATAAAAGGGATTGATTATGGACTATGACCAATGTGATTGGATTTTATTTTGGATGAATGCTTGAATGTATGAGTTTTATAAATTAGGGTCTGCGTACCTCGTCTTTTCTGGATTTTTTTATTGTAAATTATATCTCTCTCCTATGTACTTCCCCTTGACTGTTGATCAAGGTTTCTATTTAAATGAAATAGGTTATGTAGTAGGATTAGTTAGAATTTTTGAAGAACTGGAGATCAAGGAGCAAGTAGCGCTTAAAGACCCATTTGTATGGAGCCCGGGTTTAAATGTAATCCTTACGTTTAAATTTAAATTCTTGCACTCCTAGGTTTGACCTTTCTGGTTCACTTGGTGGCTCTAGTGAACCAAACTAGAATAAAAGTCCATAATCAATCCGGATAGAATATAGTATTCTATATTGCATGCTAAATATTATATTTATTATATTTTATGCAAACATGCTTCGCATGTTTAATAAAATGACCCGTATTATATATATATATGCATGCGCGCTAAACAAGATGAGACAAATAATTACAAACCCCTCAAAGAAACAATATTAAGTCCGAAGCGTTCAAATTATATTTGGAATATCGAACGTCGCCTTCTAGCATGATTAATTAATAGAGTATTAAATATTTAATATGAGTTTGTTGTGCTATCCACAAGGCGAGTATTGAGTATTTAAGATGTTAATTAATCACATTTGATGCTTATCAAGAAAATTGAACGATCTAGTCTTGTTGTGTTATCCACAAGGACAAACATTTTTTCTTTTTTGAATTTATAGAAGTGCTAGGCTGGACTTAACTTAAATTATTTTAGTTCAAATGTGCACATACATGACCATTATGATTTAAGAGGCAAAATAAAAGGAGTTACATGGTGATTTAATTGACAAGAGTTGTCTACCTATATATTTGTATATCGCTTGTTGTGCTATCCACAAGGTTATATATATTTGAAATGGGATCCTTAATCTCACTAGCAAATCTTTAATTAGATGTTGCGGAACTATATAAGTGAGGGTAATATAATTTGATGAAAATAGTGGGAGATACCAATTTAAAATAAAGACCTAAATTTATTTTGGTATGCAAAGTTAATAAAATGAATGCTTGCTAAAAATATTGTCTTTTCACATGCAAAATTTTAAAAATGTCAAAATCACTCATCTCACTACGAAGCATACTTGATGCAAATAAGCTTACCGGGCCGAATTATGAGGACTGGCTAAGAAATCTGAGAATTGTTCTCACTGTTGAAAAGATTTCTTATGTCCTAAATTCAACTATCCCTGAATTTGTTTCGGAAACAGCCTCTGAGGAAGAGATTGCCATTTTCAATAAATGGCAAGATGATGCATCTGTGGCTCAATGCATCATGCTCGCATCCATGAATAACGAGTTTCAGCGTCAGCACGTAAATATGGATGCTCCTGCTTTGCTGCTTCACCTCAAGTAGTTGTATGGTGAACAGAGTAGGACTGCTAGATATGAGATATCTAAGGAGCTCTTCCGATCTCGGATGACCGAGGGCACTACCGTCGAGACTCATGTTCTGAAGGTAATCAATTTGATTGAACGCCTTGGACAGCTTGGGTTCGTCATGGATGGGGAGTTGAGTCAAGACTTGGTCTTGCAGTCACTCCCTGAGACCTTCTCGCAGTTTGTGGTTAATTTTCACATGAATAAGCTAGATATTAGCTTACTTGAGCTGCTTAACATGCTGAAAACTGCAGAAAGTCACTTCTCATCCAAGAACAACCATGTCTTGATGGTGGATTCTTCCAATAAAAGGAAGAGGCCCAAGGTGTCTTCTGAAAAGAAGAAATCCAAGAAGGCTAAGGGAAAGGGGAAAGAAAAGGAACAAAAGAAACCTGAACCAGCTAAAGGAATGTGCTTTCATTGCAACGAGCCGGGACATTGGAAGAGAAACTGAAAGAAGTTTCTAGCAGAAAAGAAGCATGGAGAAGCTTCGAATTCCAATCAAGGTTTGTTTATAATTGAAATTAATTTTTCTGAAAGTCATAATTCTACTTGGGTATTGGATACCGGCTGTGGGTCTCACATAAGTAACACTGTGCATGGACTGGTCAGAAGTAGAAAGCTGAACAATGAAGAGGTGATCCTACGAGTGGGGAATGGAGCAAAGGTTGCTGCATTAGCTGTACGAACTTATTTTTTAGCAATGCCTTCGGGCAAGTCCATTTATCTTAATAACTGTTATTATGTTCCGAATATTATTAAAAAACATTATTTCAATTTTTGTATTGGATATGGAAGGTTTTGACGTTATTATAAAGAACAATGGTTGTTCTATTTATAAATACGATGTTTTATATGGTATTGGAAATTTGCGAAATGGGCTTTATATACTTGACTTGCAAGAAAATATATTTCAAATTGAACAAACTAAGAAAAGGAAAAGAGATGATATTAATTATACCTATATGTGGCACTATAGACTCGGTCATATCAATAAAATAAGATTATCCAAGTTGCATAAGAATGGGCTCTTAGAGCTATCCGATTATGAATCATATCCAACTTATGAATCTTGTCTCATTGATAAAATGACTAAATCTCCTTTTAATGGAAAAAGAGAAAAAGTTACAGAGTTGTTAGCGTTGATTCACATAGACGTTTGTGGACCTATGACAACAAGTGCACGGGGTGGGTATTCTTATTTTATTACTTTCACTGATGATCACTCAAGATTTGGATATGTGTATTTAATGAAATACAAATCAAAATCATTTGAAAAGTTTAAAGAGTTCAAAAGTGAAGTAGAGAAACAAACGGGCAAGAGTATTAAGATACTTTGATCAGATCGAGGTGGAGAATACTTAAGCGGTGAGTTTCTCAATTGTCTCAAAGAAAATGGTATAATCTCACAATGGGCTCCTCCAGGTACACCACAATTAAATGGAGTATCTGAAAGGAGAAATCGAACACTGTCAGACATGGTTCGATCTATGATAAGTTTTACCGACCTTCTAATTTCCTTCTGGGGTTATGCCCTAGAAACGGCTGCATACCTACTTAACAAGGTACTTACCAAATCCATCCCAAAGACTCCATATGAGATGTGGAAGGGGAGGAAACCAAATCTTAAGCATGTTAAGACTTCGGGTTGTCCAGCTTATGTCAAAAAGTTTGAACATGATAAGCTACAGACTAAATTTGACAAGTGTAGATTTGTGGGATATCCTAAAGAAACTTTAGGGTATTATTTCTATCATCCAACTGATCAAAAAGTGTTTGTTGCGAAACATGCTGCCTTCTTGGAAAAGGAGTTTATCCATAAAGGGGTCAGTGGGAGTAAGATATATCTTGAAGAAGTTCAAGAACCACAAATTACTACGGATCAAAGTCAGGTACCTAACCAAGTGGAAGAACCTACTGTATCACACCCTATTTGTAAATCTGGAAGAGTACCGAAGATACCTGAGAGGTATAGATTCGTCATAGAGGATGACGATGAGGTACACATCATGAATGATGATGATCCATTGAATTACGAACAGGCTATAAGTAATAAAGACTCAGGGAAATGGCTTGAGGCCATGAAATCCGAAATGGACTCCATGTATGAAAATAAAGTATGGACTTTGGTTTCACCACCTGAAGGCATTAAGCCTATTGGGTGTAAATGGGTCTTTAAAAGAAAGACTGGAGCAGACGGGAAGGTAGAGACCTATAAAGCCCGACTGGTTGCAAAAGGTTTTAAACAAAGATAAGGAGTTGACTATGATGAAATCTTCTCACCAGTAGCTATGCTCAAGTCCATTCGAATTTTGCTTGCGATTGCAGTTTATAACGACTATGAGATCTGGTAGATGGACGTGAAAACGGCCTTCCTCAATGGGAAACTTGAGGAGGATGTGTATATGACACAACCAGAGGGATTTATTTCAAAGGTTGAAACAAATCAAGTCTGTAAGCTACAACGATCCATTTATGGGTTGAAGCAAGCTTCTCGTAGAAGAATTATTTAAGAAGAAAATGGCATGATAGTAATAATACAATAAGTGTAATTAATTTAATCTACGGTGATAGAATAAATTAAATAGCTTAATGTTTATTATTTAATATTTTAGAAATATTAAATATAAATTAATAAGAGGAGTCTTATTAATATTATTATTATTATTATTATTTTAATTCTAAAAGAGTGTAGGAATTAATATAATATCAGTACTCTCTCTCAATCCTAATAAGATTAGGATATAAATTAATTAAAAGTGTTGAATTAATTAATTAAAAAAAACCTATTCTAATTGGATTAGGAGGGTTAACCTAATATCTATATAAGAGAGTCTTATATCAGAAATAAGGTACGTGAATTTTTCCAAAGGTTGGGTGTACACATATTCTATAGAGATAAAAGCAAGGGTTAAGCCAATAACCCATCTTCCTGAGTTCTTCACCTTCCTTGGTGGATCACTGTTAGAGGCCAAACATTTGGGTGGCTGACATTGATCAAGGGAAGGAGCCACTACAGAGGAATCAAAGGAATCAAATGGAGTAGAACTTATACCTGAGGAAGCTTGGATCGTCAAAGGTATAATTCCACCCTCTTCTTCTATGTATTGACTAATAATTGATGCACAAGAAAGATCATGGTTAATGGTTTGTAAGAAATTTTTAAAATCTGATTTTTCATCCCTTCCGCTGCGTTTATGTAATTTGATTGCATGCTTATGTTTCTAGCAAACCCAACATGTACCGCCATCATACCTAGGGAGAATATATGTTACCTCCCAGGGCGTTTGGCAAAATCGGGAACCAAGGTATTGAGGAAGGTATCTACTGGAAAGATCACAGAGTTCCTCCACAAGATGGGACACGGTGAAGCTAGGGCATTAGGCAATTGGAGGCTAAACCCCATCAAATCTCCATATTGGATTTGGTTTTAGATTCTGACGACCATCATCAAATCCTGATCCAAGTATTGGAGGAAGCACACTTACCCAAGAATATCGATACTGAGAAATTCCAGCACTTGATCAGCCATGTACTGGACAGTAATGTGATATCCTTCACTGACGACGAAATACCCGCCGAAGGAACTGGGCATCACAAACCATTGCATATTGTTGTCGTTTCATCAGGATATATGGTAGGTGGAGTGCTAATCGACGGAGGGTCGTCTTTAAACATCTGTCCACAAGATACTCTAGAGAAGATGAAGATCAACCGGAACCAAATTCGAGAAAGCCATGTCGTGGTACGGGCTTTCTATGGATCAAGAAGGGATACCGTGAAGGAGATTGAGCTTCCTATGGAGATTAGCCCTTTCACTTTCAACATACCTTTTCAGATCCTGAAGATCACTACCGGGTATAATCTGTTGTTAGGACGACCATTGATCCATATGGCTGGCATCGTTCCTTCAACTCTTCATCAACAACTGAAATATTTTGTCAACGGCAATCTGATGACTGTCAGTACAGAACCTGATTATCCTGTTCATAACCTGGTAGATATGCCCCTGATCGATGTGAATGAAGGTGTCGAGCCTGCCAGTTTTCAAGCCTTCGAAATCAGCAATCCGCGATATAACTCTGTGGGGGCTCCGGTCTTAATTCCAAGAAATATCTCCAGAGGTTCTGGCAGTTGGCCAAGAGATGCTGTCCCGAGGACATCGACTAGGTCGGGGATTGGGGAAGAATGGCCAAGGAATCAGGAACCCAATCCGTATACCCACGCAGTTGGGAAAGGCTGGACTCAGATATTCTGGTGGATCCAAGCATCAGGATCTTCACAAGCATAAACCAGTTAATCATCTGATTCACCTCAAGACAAACCTTGGTGAAGATGGATTTAAAGAGCCACTCAAGAAGATCCCCCTTATTATTTCAAACCTTCTGATTCCTAAAGTCAATCAAAGAGGACATCAGACAGACGGGGATGAAAAGCCTATCCAGGAGTTGGCCCGAAATGCCAAAGACAAGAAGTTTTTGGAAGAAATTTAGTTGCAATTCCTGAGCAGTTTTTGCCACTCTGAAGAGGACCTGAAGAAGTCCGACGGGGCAGATCTGTCAAGTGGTCAACCTATTCTCCCAGTCCTTAACTGGGGAAATGTAAACATCCCGAGCGAGGATCCAGGGACCAGTTCCAAACCAGTTATGGCCATCTTGGAAGACTGCGACTCTAGTAGCGCATCTATCTCAGCGATTCCCCAGGAGCTCATGACCATCAATTGGACGATCACCCCACAGATCGTCTGTAAAAGGTAAAAACCAGGAAGCGACCGCTGACAGGGAGCTTTACCTTTATCTATATTTATGTCTATTTTATGTCATCTGTAGCTTGTTATTACTTGTTGTCATATTAACTGATGAATCCTTTTGTAATTGACAACTACTTGTATATATTTAGCAATCAAGTTTTTGTATCAGGTTTCCCAATTTGCATGTTTCTAGCCACATCCATGGTTTGCCGAATTTGAGTAATGATTACGATTTTGACATAGAATTGGACTTTGACTTGATGGGAATCGAGCAGGAGGAAGGGGATGATGACGAGGTGCCCGAGGAAATCAAAGCATGGGTCGAAGATAAACCTAAACCCAACCTCAATCAAACCACCACCATAAATATCGGAACCCTTGACGATCCCAAAGAAATACAGATCAGAACCAACCTTCCCTCTAACTAAGAAAAAGAACTAATCTAACTCTTAACCAAATTCAAGGATGTTTTTGCTTGGTCTCATGAAGACATGATAGGTCTATCCACTGACATCGTCGTCCATCGACTACCAATTAAAGAAGGGTTCAAACCAGTCAAGCAGAAACTGAGACGGTTGAAACCAGAATGGAGCCTGAAGGTCAAAGAGGAAATTATCAAACAGTTCAAAGCAGGAATCATTATGGTGTCAACGTACCCTGAATGGTTGTCTAACATAGTCCCAGTGTCGAAATCTGGAGGAAAGGTGCGAGTTTATGTAGATTATCAAGATCTTAACAAAGCCAGCCTTAAAGATGACTTCCCAGTGCCATTCATCCATGTATTAATCGACAACACTGCACAGTTCGAGATGTATTCTTTCACTGATTGCTTTGCTGGATATCACCAGATCATGGTTGCTAAATAAGACAGGGAAAAGACTGGCTTCATTACCCCGTGGGGAACCTTTTGTTATCAAAGACTAGCTTTTGGCCTTACCAATGTTGGGGATACTTATCAAAGAGTTGTGATGACCTTATTCCACGATATGATGCTCAAAGAAGTCGAGGTGTATGTGGATGATATCATCGTAAAGTCCCGACAGGCTGATGATCATTGCACCCATCTTCGGAAGTTGTTTGAACGACTCCGCAAATTTAATCTGAAGTTGAACCCATCAAAATGTGCTTTTGGTGTGAAATCCGGCAAACTACTGGGATTTCTCGTGAGCAACCGGGGCATTGAATTGGATCCTGCCAAAATCAAAGCCATCACGGAAATGCCTGAACCAAAGACAAAGAAGAAAATCCGAGGTTTCCTGGGAAGAATAAACTTCATCAGCCGGTTCATATCGCAGTTAACAGCAACCTGTGAACCCATTTTCAAACTAGTAAGAAAGAATTCTTTGGGAAAATTGAATGAAGACTGCCGGAAAGCCTTCCACATCGTCCAGAAGAGGTTGATTGAAGCACCTATTTTGGTACCCCCAAAGGATGGGATTCCGTTGTTCATGTATATCTCAGTTAACTGCAACGCTATGGGTTGTCTACTGGGGTAAAAGGATGACATAGGGAAAGAAAGAGCTATCTATTATCTCAGTAAGCGCTTCAGCAGTGAAGAACAGATATATACTCTGATAGAAAGAACCTATTGTGCATTAGCTTGGGCAGCCACGAGGTTACAACATTATCTACACGGCCATACCACTTATCTCATATCGAGGATGGATCCTTTGAAATACATCTTCAACAAGTCAATTTTGAACTGCCGTCTATCTAAGTGGCAGTTAATCCTTCAATAGTTCGACATCATATATGTCACCCAAAAGTCCATCATAGGGCAAGGGATTACTGATCACCTGTCGACTGCACCAACAGGGGGTTTTGAACCTCTGGAAAGGTATTTCCCCGAGGAGGAAGTGTTGGCTGTTCAACTGATCGATAAGGAGGATCAAGGTCAATTCTGGAAAATGTATTTTGGTGGCGCATCAAACACTGAGGGTGTCGAAGCTGGGGCAGTCCTGGTATCTATCACGGGAGATCAATACCCCGTGGCAACCAAGTTACATTTGAACAACTCCAATAATACAGCAGAATATGAAGGGTGCATTGTGGGGTTGAAGCTGGCTCAGTCCATGGGAGTGAAACGTTTAGCGGTGTTTGGAGATTCGGAGCTAGTCATCAGACAGTCTACCGGGGCATACACCACCAAAGAGCTACATCTACTGCTGTATCATCGACATGTTCTCAGACTGGCAGGGGAGTTTGAAGACATTTCCTTCATGCATATTCCCCAGAATCGGAATGATTTTGCTGATGCGTTAGCCACATTAGCCTCACTGGTGAGCCTATCAACAAGAAAGGGAACGTCTGTCATCACTTTCGCTGTGCAGAATACACCATCATATGGAAACAATATAGGGGAGATATCAAATGAGATACCACCTGTGGGACCACCTTGGTACCACCATATCAAAGAATATCTGCGAGATCAATCAACCCCGGAAGGGATGAGGCAAGCCGCGAAGAAGCGAATACAGAAAATGGCCAAGAATTTCTACCTAAGTGGAGATGCTCTCTATAAGAGAGATCTAGGTGTAGGACTTCTGAGATGTCTAGTCCGGGAGCAAACCCAACAACTTATGAATGAAGTACATGGTGGAGTATGCAGAGCACATATGAGTGGACCTCTGCTTGCCAAAAAGATTCTGAGGACAGGACATTACTGGTTATCCCTCAAAGCGGATTGCAATGATCATGTTGAGCATTGCTATCAATGCTAGATCCACGCTAACATTATTCACGCGCCTCCGAATCAACTACATTGCATGACATCACCATGGCCTTTTTCTATGTGAGGAATGGACGTGATAGGACCAGTTGAGCCTAAAGCCAGTAACGGTCATCGATTCCTCTTCACTATGATTGACTACTTTACCAAATGGGTGGAAGCAGCTTCTTTCCCTAGGGTCACCAAGGAGGTCATCGTTGGTTTCATTAGAAACAACGTCATCTGTCGGTATGGACAACCCGAGGTTATCATATCAGACAACACGAAGAACCTAAATAACGAGATGATGAGGGAACTGTGCAGTAAGTTCAATATCAAACACCTCAATTCGGTTATTTATAGTCCAAAAATGAACGGCGCAGTGGAAGCGGCTAATAAGAACATCAAGAAGATCATGATGAAGATGTCAGCAAATCACCGGGGATGGTCTGAGCTATTGCCGTTAACCCTACTTGCATACTAGATGTCGACTCGAACCTCGACTGGGGCAACACCCTACTCACTAGTATATGGTATAGAGGTTGTACTTCCTGTTGAAGTGGAGATGGAATCACTAAGAGTGATCCTAGATGCCCAGATAGAGGAGAGCCAATGGATACAAGATTGATACGATCAATTATCCCTTATAGATGAAAGAAGAGCTGCTGCTATATTCCACGGTCAACTCTATCAACAGCGAATGTCCCGATCTTATAACAAGAAGGTGCGACCTCGAGAATTCAAGGAGCATGATTTGGTACTGAAGAAGATCATTTCGGGCCAGGATGCATCTAAAGGAAAATTTGCCCCAAACTGGGAAGGACCCTTTCTTGTCAAAGCAGTCCTATCGGGCGGAGCTTTGAAATTGGAAGAGATGGACGGTGAGGAATTCCCGCAACTGATCAATTCCGACTCGGTGAAACAGTATTATGTCTGAGACCCTTTTCATTTTCAAACTGGACTACTATGTCTTGATAAAAAAAAAAGAAGAAAAAAAATTAAAAAAAAAGAAGAAAAAGAAAGAAAACAAAGAAAAGAAAAATATATCAAGTCTAGTTTTTCAGGTCTGAGCCTGAACTACGAAAGGCCTGATCTCCTATATGTGGGAGTACGTAGGCAGCCATTTATGGTGCGGTCTAACCCTTGAAAAACATCAAAATCCTATCAAATCTTACCCTTAAAAAAATCAAAAATCCCATCAAATCAAACCGAAAAACATCAAAATCCTATCAAATCAAACTCAAATCCAGATAAACCCTTTTCAAGCTTTTCAGGTCTGAGCCTGAACTACGAACGACCTGATCTCCTATCTGTGGGAGTACGTAGGCAGCCATTTATGGTGCGGTCTTACCTTAAGAAAAATCCAAACACTTTCCTAACCTATACAAAAATCCTGAATCTATCAATGGCTCATGCGGAAGGGACCTAGCGACACCTCAGCATCACTCCTGCCGAATCTGATGCCACATGACGAGACCAGGGCTATGTCAACATAATAAGTCATGAAGTAAAAATGGTAACCGTGGACATGGTTAGACATGTGCAAACCAGGGAAGTGAACTGTACTTGCTTCTTTTTATCATATACAACTGTTTAGAATACAAAAGTTGATTCTAACCTATGACAAGTGATAATAACAAAGTTTCTATAGGGAAATAAAATAGAGCTATAAATCAGTGGTGAGACGAGCCAACATCGCCAAATATCCAGCAGTCTCTGTAGTCGGAGGAGCATTTCTAAACTCATGCTCCAACATATCAACCTGCCTCAGCATTTCTGCGGCCATGCAGAAAACCACCTCTCGACTCTGTACTACACCCTGTACATGATCGATGAGTCCATCTGAGAAAGTCTCGGCTGCATCTCTATCAATGATGGCCTGATCTCAGGAAGCATGGGTTGCATCTCTCTCAGTGATGGTAGTATCCCGACCGGCTGCAGTGGTCAACAACAGAGCCCGAGCCTGATCTCTCTCAAAGGTCACCAGCTGAAGCTGTTTATCCATCGCCTCCATGGAAACTGAGGCCAAACGCGGGACAGTGCTCACTAGAGAAGATGTCAACTCTGTAAATAAAGCATCCTCGGTCAGAGATATAGGATCCTCCATAAGTTCCGCCGCATCCGTGGACTAACCATCGTCATCAGATAAAGATCCTATACCAACCCGATCTGCGGTCTCTGGTGCCAAATCTGACTCAAGCCAAGCTAAATACTCTGCAGAGCGGCCTGGATGGCCATCTCTAAACTCTGCTGTCTGTCGATGAGACCAGAACCCATAAACCCAAGCCAAATTAACCTCGATAACTGAGCAGATGGGGAAGCGATAATCCTCAATCCCCTCAAATGCATGGACCTCCTGGTGCTGATCAAACTGACCCATCACCGCTAGAGGATGATAGGTCGTCACACACCTCAAACCCGCCAAGGGGAGGAAATCCAGGTCAACGACATGGGTGGTGAAAATTATAAAGGAGCAGTACCCAGAATACATGACTATAGCAAAAGGCTCCTCCATAGCACCCAGAAATGAAGTCCAGGACGCCTCATCGACGCAAGAAGTCGGGCGATATGAATAAACCTGAGACAAAAAGTCGCCCTATCGGTCGGAGGTGGGTCATCAACCAGATGTATAAAAGCACTGTACTACCTCTAAACTTCTGATCACTAGCATCATGGCAGATAGAGGCTGAAATCAATGTCTCTGCCAAGATAAGGGGCAATATAGTGAAGTCCTCTCGAAGAGCCCTAACAGCCATCGACATCACCACATCCAGATGATCGGTATAAAATAGTATGTACAGATAGGATACGAGGCACATAACCAAGGCATCCACGCGGGCAACGTACCAGCGCTCCTCTAAAATGGCAAAGTCTCCGTGATAAATCGCGAAGCTATCTGCAGAAGCAAAATGCCTAAACATAAAGTCCATGGAGATGACGTGGCTACCACCCACCTCAGCCATCACAACTGCTCTCCTCAATCCAGTCACCGTCATAAACTGGAGGCGCATATGGCTTAAAGCCACTCGAGCACATGGCCCCTCTATCGACAGTCCTAAAATGCAACTATACTCCTCCAATGTAGGAGTCAACTCGGCTTAGCCAAACCGAAAGACGTGACACTCAAAAATCTAGTACCTGAGTATCCCGGCAATAAATCCCTCCAAAATCTGGAAGGACAGTAAAGACATGGAGTGGCCTAGCATACGGATAACATTGATACGATCGGTGGATGGCAGCTGGTCATACCAAACCCTCAAGCTGGTAGCTACATGGCTAGGAGGAAGGTGGTCCAAACGTACCACAGCAGAGGACGACATCTGTATAACATGTGTTAATAAGACCATACAGGGGTCAAGCTCTATCCAACCATTCAAATATATCTAAAGCATGCATCATACTAATGATAAAACAGCATGTGTGATGAATAAATAAAAAGCATCATATATAGATATTTGCCAAGTACATTAGTTTTATAAACATCACTGTCATACTTATGATACATGTGAAAATTAAAAATAAAAAGTACAGGATATTGGAGCACAAATGCCCAATGACTAACAAATGACCTATGGGCTCGTCACCTCGTCAAAATCAACCAAGAAGGTGGTGGTATCATCAAACTGGTCAACCTAAGGTTGTCTATCGGGAGTGGGCACATCCTGCTGATCTAGACGATAAAGCGTCTCCTTCATAGTTGGGGGAATGGTGAAGGGAGCATCTGTATCCTAGAAGCCACCAAAACCTGAGGGTCCATCACCATGAGAGCCACCACCGCCTGATGGTCCAGCCTCATGACCCCAAGAAGCAAAAGTGTGAGCTAAGGACGGGTCCAAGCCATTGTAACTACAATAGGCCGACAGCTACTCCAACTGAAGTCTCAAGGCAACAATCTGATCCTGATGAGACGGCTCCTAAAAACACGATATCTAGTCCCTCATCATAAGGGATCCTGGAAGCATGTGACCCAAGAACTGGGTAGCCCAGGTCTGAGCTCCTATCTTGCGCCAGACCCACCAAGCGATAAAGTCCGCCAAAGAGATCAGACCCTCAGACAGGAGGAAACCATCAAACCCCAAGGTGGGAATCGATGCATCCGACGAAGTCAAAGGCCAAAAGCGCTGGGCTGGAGGAAGATACGACAGGCGAATCTCCCCAGTAATGCATTGAATAGCGCGCTCTCCAAGGTAGAGCTCCCAACCTCCATCAAAAAGGAATGGAATCCGGCGAGTCGATAAATAGAACTTTGGCCCTATCGGCACGCCATCCTCAAATCTCGCAGCCAAGTGCTCTCTAGAATATGGGGTCCACACTATGTCTCGAGCTATCAACGTCTCCAACTGAAGACGGGCATGGGTGAAGTCCTCCGCGACTGGGACCTCAGACAGAGTAGACTGATGCCATCTACGTCCCCGGGGATAAGTGTCCAAGCCTAAGACAGAGGTAGGGTAAAGACATGGAAGCCTTTCATAAGCCCAGAACTGTCAATTCAAACAAACTCTCCATCAGTTGTGGGAAAAGATAAATCAATCAAAAGGCAAATAAATGAAATTCGATCAAAAAGACTTACCAGAAGAAACGGGTAAAATCCGACCCAGGTGTCGGTAACTCCCTGACATCGCAGTCGCATCCCGTGCAAAAAAAGAGCGAATGTGAACGATCCCCAATCGTAGTCCCCAATATGGTCTACATCTCGAACAGCCCCTACTATGTTAAAGGGCACAGTGGAGGAGTTGTTCGCTATGAAACAACCCCTCATGATGGTCAAGAACAGACGCTGCAAGATGTGATCCCTCTCCTCCAAATCAACAGGCAACTCCTGCTGCAAGGTGCCTCGAGCTGAATCGACGCCCAGATATCCTGATCGAACACTACGAGCCTTGAAGGCTCGCTCCTAAGGAGAAAACCCTAGGAGGGTATGCACAGCAGCCCCAGTGATGGTCTGCTCCAAGGGCACCCTATCCCCGGTAAACTCCAAGCCAGTGATATACCTCCAATCAAGGGGAGTCATCATCACCTCGCAGTCCAGTAGATGCAGCGACTGACTCTGTGGAAACCATCTCTCACCCAAAGCCTGTAAATAGCCCCCAGGGCAATGACGGGGAACAATGGTAAAGAAGGTCCCAAAACCCCAAGAATCTACGATCTCCCTGTACTCGGGATGTAATGACTGATACAGAGCGTAAACACTGAACCAGCTACCTCTAAGCTGGGTAAACTTTGGCACCTACATGATGTCAAGGTTAAGAAAACTTGTCTATGTCAGAAAGGAGAAAAGAAAACAAATCAATCCCATAACTCATTCGCCTGCAAGTGAATGGAGGGATGGTGGCTCAAATCCGTGCCCAACAAATCTGGAACCTCTACCTCAATGCCCGAAAGAAATCTAGGTGCAGTAGGGAGCGGAGGCGGAACCTCAGGCTCAGGAATGTCCTCGTCCGGGAACGGCTGATCATCCCTAGTCGGTAAACCAGCGGGCTCGGTTAATCGTTGCACCCGTCGACTAATACGTGGAACCGGAACCTCCGATGGGGTCCTACGCCGGCAAACTCCCGATGAAATCGGCCATCCTGTGGAACGACTTAGTCCCTCAGAGTCCATATCTGAACAATGATTTTGTAGGAATCAAAGCCAAGCCAGGTATATTCTTACCATTTGCAAATATCAAATAAAATCCATAAAATCCATCATCACATCATGCATGTCCTACATGTGTCATTAAATGTGTATGTTATTTGCATCTTAGTACATCTATAATGTATCTTGGTCCAGACATTTGGCTCATGAAAACTTTTGCCAGAGTCTTCTTTATAAAACGGACTATCCACATGCCCAAAGCATGTATTAAATCACCTATGAGGCTACATCATCATAACCAAGCATGTAAACATCAATTTCAACTGTTATTCTAACACGTATATACAATGTATGTCTAGATTAGCTGATAAATGACAATATCTCGCATTCATACGGTCCATAAGATGATTTGTACGCATACATTACATCACAAACACATTTATCTATCTATACACGCATACATGTTAGATATATTGCCTTTAAGAAAGGAAACACGTGTTTTCACCAACGAAAACACAAAAAAATAGAGTCTAGACGTTACCCGTAGTCCGAAGAAGGAATGTACGGTGGCGGATCGCTCCAAATCAAGCCGGAATCGAGTATAAGTGAAGAAGAACTCGATTTTTTAGAGAGAGATGAGAAGAAACCCGAATGGAATGGGTGAAAATGAGGCCTCCCGAGGGTATAAGCTCGATCACGGGTAGCCGGTCGTATGCTATAAATGCAGAGAAGAGGGACACATCAGTCCCAACTGCACACAACAATTCAAGGTGTGTTATAACTGTAGAAAGGAAGGACATATAGCTAGAGAGTGTCCGGTTGCGAAACCAAGTCCAGCGAGGGTGGTGATTCCAAAGGCTGTCCCGGACAAGTCAAAGTCCGTGGTTCCTGAAGAACGTTTGTCGTGACTGCCCAAAACGCAAGGAACCCGAACAAATTTATCACGGGTTAGTTAATCGTACACTTTTGCGAAGTCTATACCTTATTAGATATCGGTGCTACCCATTCTTTTATTTCACCTGCTTGTGCTCAACGTTTGAACTTGACTTCTTAGAAATTAGACTTTGACTTATCTGTTGAAACTCCATTGGGAGAAACCTTCGTTACATCTACAGTTTACAAATCTTGCTCGATTCAAATTGGTACCCTCACCCTACCTGTTGATCTTATATCTTTGAAAATATTTGCATTTGATGTGATTTTAGGAATTGACTGGTTGACCACTTATCATGCCAAAATTAATTATTTTCGTAAGGTTGTCAGTTTTCATATTCCTAACCAACCTATTGTACGAATTCAAACAACCAAACCACTAAAATCAATCAATGTTATTTCAAGTCATAAAGCTATTCGTTTATTGAAAAATGGATGTCAAGCTTTCTTAGCCCATGTCACTGATCTAAACCAGAATACGTCAGGTTTGAATGATATTCCTATTGTTAATGAGTTTTTTGATGTATTTCCCGAAGAACTTCCTGGTCTACCCCGAGAATGTGAAGTTGAATTCTTTATTGACCTTGAGTCCAGTACAAAACCCATTTCTAAAATCCCATATCAAATGGCTTCTATTGAACTTCAGGAGTTAAAGGTCCAACTACAGGAGTTGTTAGACATCGGTTTTATACGTCCTAGTAAGTCTCCTTGGGGTGCTCCTATTTTATTCTTAAAGAAGAAAGACGGTAGTATGCGACTACGTATTGACTATCGAGAGTTGAATCATGTCACCATCAAGAATAGGTATCCGCTACCTCGCATTGATGACCTGTTCGACCAGTTACAAAGTGCGCAATTCTTCTCAAAGATCGATCTTCGTTCTGGATATCATCAGTTAGAGATTAGAAATGATGACATTCCAAAGACTACCTTTAGAACTCGATACACGCATTACGAATTTCTAGTTATATCTTTTGGATTGACCAATGTCCATGCTGTGTTCATGGATATGATGAACCGAATATTTAAGAAATATTTGGATCATTTCGTGGTTGTCATTTTTGATGACATCCTAAAGCCTCAAATACTTCTTCACCAAGAACGAACTCAATATGCGACAACGACGTTGGCTTCAGTTGTTTAAAGATTACGACCATTCCATTCTATACCATTCTGGGAAAGCGAACGTGGTAGCTGACGCGTTGAGTAGAAGATCGTATGCGGGAACGAGTGCTATGTTGTCGACACAAAGGCATATTTTGTATGACATACAAAAGATGGAGATAGAGTTCAAGACTCCGGGGACCCATGCGATGATATCAAGTATACGCGTAGAACCATCTTTGATTGATAAAGTTAAAACTGCTCAAGCTATAGACCTGGAGCTGATGAATATGAAGAAGAATATGCAAGAAGGTGCTATTCCAGAAGAAAGAATCGATGCAGAGGGAATACTTCGAGTCAAATCTAGACTTTGTGTTCTTAACGACACTGATTTGAAGTATAGAATCATGATGGATGCACATAACACACCGTTTGCAATCCACCCTGGAAGTACCAAAATGTATCGTGATCTTCGACATACATTTTGGTGGAGAAAGATGAAGAGAGAGATTGCGAAGTTTACCTAGAGATGTTTAACGTGTAAACGTGTCAAGGCGGAGCATCGAGTGCCAAAGGGTTTGCAGAAAGTTATGGACACCGATTTACGATTCATTGGTCCATTTGAAATCCTTAACCGAGTAGGAAATGTGGCCTATAGACTCGCCTTACCTCCAAGCATATCTCGTGTTCATAACGTTTTTCACATATCTGTGCTTTGTAAATATGTGAAAGATCCAAGCCACATTATTGAGTTAGAACCAGACGAGATAGCCTAAGATTTAACATACGAGGAGGTACTTGTTAAGATCTTGGATAGGAAGGAACATGTTCTACGCTCAAAGGTTATACCTCAAGTTAAAGTTTTGTGGAGGAACCATGATATCGAGGAAATGACCTGGAGTTAGAATCAAAAATGAAAACGAGGTATCCTCACCTTTTCGACATACTAGGTACGTACGTCAATTTTGAGGACGAAATTTTATAAGGAGGGGAGGTTGTAAGACCCCAAATTTTATGAATAAGATTTAATTTTCTTTATATATTATTTTGAAATAGTAAGGTGTTGATTTGATAAATGTGATAAGTTGTGGGTGCAATGTGCAAAGTTTACAAAGTAAGCAAGTGGTTATAAAATATTCGTTGTGTCGAGAAATATTCGTTTGGTCGAGGAATATTTTTTTTGTCGGAGAATATTCATACGACGGCGCAGTCATTGGTGGATCCCACAACTGAATGAATGTCGGATATAGAAAGCGACAGAAGTAATATTTTTATAAAAATAACGGTAAAACTGTTACCGTTAGTACTGTTAAAATATCCGATGGTTAAAATATAGTAATACGCGGTGTTGCACGGTAGCACACGGTATTGCACAGTATTTCAAATTATTAATTCTTACGTAAGAAGGCACTTACTCAATTATTGTTAAAGTAATTAATGTTCAATATTTTATATTATTGATTCAATAATTGCATAATATTTTTTTAGTTCAATATTTGCTACGTTGATATTTTATATCAATAAGTGCTACTTTGCTATTTTATATTATTAATTCAATAATTGTCATTGCACATTATTTCAAATTATCAAATCAATAATTCATATTATTTGAATAATATTATAAGATAGCATTATTGGCAATATCTAAGGAAGTTCTGTCTAGGAAAGGGGTTGATTAATTGCGCACCAGTAAGGAGAAATCCTTATCGGAAGGCCCCCTTTTTCCTGGGAACGACCTGGTGGTCAATATTGTAGTTCTGTAATATTATTTGTGAATAATTAATTTTTGATATATATGATAAGGAAATATTTATTCAATGTGGATTTAAACGGAGAAATTTTTAACATATGACATTTGTTGAAAGTTGGTATTTTATCTTGTCCGATAAAATAATTTATTCAAATATATTATTATAATATTACATTATAGTAGTATGATGTGATTATATAATAGTATGATTTTTATAATTTGAATGGTAACATTATTATAGTAAATTCATGGTATAAAAGTTAAACGAGGTGGAAGAGTGCAAATTGAATTTGAACTCTTATGATACAAACAATGATGTCATCGGAGTGATGAGGTAAGCAATGATGTCATCGAAGCGATGACGTAAGCAATGATGTCATAGATCGATGATGTAAGCGATGATGTCATAAATTATGACGAAAAGACTATTTTACCCTTACTCTGACGAGCCTATAAATAGAAGCTCTTTTCATTATTTCTCACCAATTCACTAAAGTTATAGAGAGAGAAAGTATAGAGAGAATAAGAGAGAAAGAAGAAGAGTATTCTGCTATTACGCTAGTGCAGTCTCTAAATTTTAAGGTAAGGGGTATTATTTCTTTCGTATTCATGAAGAGAGTTATTTTCTTTTAATACTCGTAAGGGTTGTTATTCCATTCTTTATTATTATGTTGGAATAACCTGTCTATGCGGACTACCGCATGCATGGTGAAATTCTGTTGTTATTCCATTCTTTATTATTCTATGGGAATAACTTGTCAACGCGGACTACCGCATGCCTGGTGAATAACCCTTCGTATTCAGCTGTTATTAAATTGTGAAAATAATCTGTTTGAGCGGACTACCGCCAGACGGGTGAAAATTCAATTGCAGTTTCGTATATTGTTTCATTTCAGATTCCTAACTCTAAACTTACTACGGTAAGTATTGCTTCTATAATTCCTGAAATGAATAGATATTACTTGAGTTTTGTGCTTCATCTAATATTATTTCACTGGAATATTGGTCTGAACTTTCTTGTGAAATTTTTATCTTTTCATGTCGAGTTACTATTTATGAGTTACTATTCACGAGTTACTATTCACAAATTACTATTCACGGGGTACTATTCACGGTAAAAAAAATATTTTTTTCCAAATCATCTTTGATTTGATCCAGGTTTTGATCCTCATTCTTGAACTCTGGATAAATTCTCTAATATTGTCCTTTATCTCACTGGATCCGTTATTCGTATTATTTTTCATTATTCTCAGTTCTAAATGGTGATATAACTGAATATCTTTGGCCTGTAGTGCAAAGATGAATAATTACGTGATGAATATCTTTGGCCCGTAGTGCAAAGATGGACAGCTATTGAGTTGAACATGACCAACTGATGATACAAATGAATATCTTTGGCCCGTAGTGCAAAGATGGATATTTGTTTCGAGATGTATATGGATTGATGTTACAGGGATAAAATATTGATGATGAACTTTTAAATCAAAGAAGATAGTAGACATCATTCTCTACTGAACTCTTCTAATGAATTGTTATTTCCGCTGCAAATATTGATCTAAAATTTGTTGTCTATAATATTTTATCTGATTTATTAAAGGCTAACGATAATTTATTTTTCATTATCTTAGTCATAATTTTCTTTACTGCGCTAGTTGAGCTCACCTTTTTATTCCACTGTTCTCTTTAGGAAATGAGAATATCACGGGTACTAGTCGGGGAATGGAGTGATGGTCCGAGTTAGTGCTATAGAAGTTCTCACTATTTTTTTTTATTTAAAATAGTGTGATAATAAATGTAATGAGGACTTAGTTTGAATGTTAATATTTTTTATATGTCTGTATTGACACTCACAGTTGTGTGGTCGTATTTTGCACGACCGTGTGATATGAAAGATTGTATTTGAATTTTGTTGATTGTATTTGGTGACTCAAAATGGGTTGAGTATTGAACCTATTTTGGGGGCGTCACATATATATATATATACATACATAGCTCACACACACATACATATAGCTTATTTTTATCTCATACATGCAATCATAATAATTTAATATTTTATATTAAATTATCAAGATCAAGAAAATTAATTAAATAAGATTTAAAAAATATTTTGTGTCAAAGTAAATAAGATAAATAAAATAATTTATAATATAAATTTTATCGAGAGGATTCTACCATTTTAATTAATTTATTTACTAATTATTGTTATCATCAAAATAAACCTAAAAGTTGGAGACCCAACAATCTCCCCTTTTTTGATAATGACAATCAACTAAAAATATTTTCTATAAAAGCTCCCCCTCAATTTATGCAATCAAAAAATTTTAAATTTTTGAAAAACTAACATGCAACAATATATATCAGTTCATGTATATAGCATGTGATAGTATAAAAAATAATGTTATTTTTCTTCTCCCAATAATATTTTTCTTCTCCCCCTTTGTCATCATAAAAAAAATGGGGAAAAGAATATTATAGAGTACTTTTCAAAACCTGCAAAAAGAGATATTAAAATCTGAAATAAAATTCTTTGAAAGATTCAGTTGCCTATTTGTCTTTTGATCAAACGGTAGGAAACTTACACGATTTAAATTTGTGTGGTTGCTTCTGATTGTCCCAAATCAGTATACATGGATGGAGATTATTTACCGTTAGTATACATACTCAAATAAACACTTCAAATTTATTTTTATTTTTATTTTTAATATAAATTATATTTAAATATTAAATATTAAAAAAATTATAAATATTTTTAAAAAATATTTATATATATATATATTAAAAAATTTATATAATAAAATTTTACACAATTAAATATTAAAAGTTACTATATGTTCTAATTAATTAATAACATATATATTTTTATTCATAAATAATTATGAGAAAACTGACATATGTAACTTGTTTTTTTAACAATCATGATGACCTGCATAGTCAGAATCTTTTTCACCTGGTTTGATTTGCAATCCTAGGAAGAAGTTTAATTCTCCCTTCATGCTCATTTCAAAATATTTACTCATGCTTTCAGAGAAATCATTTCACAAAGTAATATCAATAGACCCAACAATGATGTCGTCAATTATTTTTACTAGAGTCAGCTCCAAGAGATACATGCAACATTTATTAATTTCACGAACTGGTACCCTTTAATAATGAAGGGTCCTTTGGGTGAGTTTCCCATTTTGTGTAAGGAATATTTGTGTTTATCCTTTACAAAAATGGGTACAGAATAATCAATCTTAGTAGATACGAGCATTTTATGAGTAACAAGTCTATAAGATGCATGAGTTACTCTATTTTTATATCCTGAAAAACTTTGATGAAAAGTTCTATAAGATTTTTGACTTTTATTTTTCTGATAATTATAAAACTCTTTCCTTGTATTTTTAATGATTGGTGCAATGTATGTTCATTTTGGTACCCAAAGCATTTTTCCTTTATAATTTCCATTTCAAGCATTACACATGTGAAAAGAATGACCATTTCTGTTACAGTAAGAACATTTAGTAAAGGGAGAAGTATGACTTTCTTTCTTTTTTACTTTTAACATGATAGAGTCCTTTATCTTTTCTTAATTCTCCAATATATCCTAATCCTTCTTTGTTAAATCCACATCTTTGCTGATTAAACATGACATCAATGTTTTCTTTCCCTTTTGTGAATTTAATAACAATAGTGCTTAAATCATCAAGTTCTTTAGTTAAAATTTTAATTTGATATATTAAAGAATAATCTTCACTTTGTTTTTCTAATTCTATCTTTAGAGATGAATTTTCAAGCTTGAGATTTTTAATATCTTCACTTAACACTTGATTTTGTATTTGAGTATTTTCATTAATTACAGCAAGTGTTGAATTTTCTATCTCCAGATCTTTGTTTATTTTTCTTAATTTTTCTAATGAAATTTTTAATTTAATAAAATCTTCTTTAATAAATTCATTATCTTCATATAAACAAATATACGCTTCTTATAATTCATGGTGTTCTTTACTTATATTATCTAAATTATGTGTGACAAATGAAGTGCTAGGTAATTAATATTCAGAATTTACCTCAGATCTTGATGATGACTCATTGTTTACCATTAAACATAGATTTGCAATTTCCTCATCTTCTTCATCATATTTTTCTTGATCTACAAGTAAAGCTTTAAAAGCAATTCCTTTCTTCTTGAGATCTGTATCCGATCCTGATTTTTCGACTAACATGTCGACTTCGTGGGCACGAAGATTTCAAATAAGGCTATCAAGAGGATAAGTAGTTAGGTCTTGCCTTTCCTTAATAACAAGTAATAACCTTCATTTTCCAGATGGATGGAAGGGATTTGAAAATTCTTCTGTTTTTCTCATTAGTTGTATATTCCTTCCCTAGATGTTTCAGTTCATCAATAATTCTAGAAAAACGTGTTTCCATATCAATGATCTTTTCACCTTCTTCCATCTTGAAATTTTCATACTCCTGGATTAGAGCTTCATTTCTAGTTTCTTTAATATGATTGGTTCCTTCATAGGTTAGAATCAACTTTTCCCAGATTTCTTTTGCATTCTTGCAATTGCTAACTCTTTTATATATTTTTTTTCAATGAGAGCACTAGTCAGCACTTGTTCAGCTATAAATGCAATGTTTATAGCCTTTTCATCAGTAGTAGTGAACTCATCAACATCTTTCTCAACTATATTTTCTCCGATAATTTTTGTAAGAACTTTTACACCTCGTTCTATTGCAAGCCAAACTTTGATTCTTTGTGATTTGGCATAGAATTTGAATATGGTCTTCCAGGTGACAAAATTTATGCCATCAAATAGTGGAGGTCTGGTCATTGATAGTCATTCTCCGCAACCAGTAGCATTGTAGGCTATAGATGGATCTACTCTTAGGTATGCCTGTATTTACTCAACAAATAAGTTAAAGAGCACCGCTCTGCTACCAATTGAAAGTTCAATAATAATCTAGAAGAAGGGTTGAATATATTATTACAGATTAAAAAAATTATCTTAGGCCTTTTTGAATTTTTAATTAATAAATTTACAGTGTTAGAAATTAATATGCAAGACAATAAAAATTCAATCACACAATGCACAAAGATTTGTCTGGTTCACAACATACATCTCGGGTATGTTGCTACGTCTAATCTCAAGCTCCTCTCCAGGATCTGAGATTCTATTACTATTAGTAATAAATACTCCTTCAACAGGCGGAGAAGCCTTTACAAAGTTTTATAGACAAACTTTCAACTATTCACAACTACCTATCTTGGACAGGAAGCTCCTAGCTCCCTCCTCAAGCTAAGTTGTTCTTTCTTTTGAGTTTAGTTCTATTTTATGATCTGGTCTTGAAACAACAGCCTCTTCCTCACCTCACAAGTTCACTAGAGACCAAACTCCCAGCTGACTTCTCTAAGACTCTGGTCTTGGTCGAAAAATTACTTGTCTTTCTCACAGGTACATAAAATAAACTAACTCTAACATTTTCCTTTTTACAAAGTGTTTAACAGAATTTACAACGATATGCTTCTCAAATAAGCAGATAAAATTTAGTACAGATTTATATAAAAGTTTAAATAACTTTTATATTTAAGGCTTCTCAAATAAGTAAATATCAGTTAAAGAACATATATATTTATAAAAGTTAAAAAACTTTTATACTTGAGAAAATATGCTTCTTAGTAAGCAGATAGTAATTTATGCTTTAATCAAATAATGCTTCTATTTAAGCAAATATGTAAATTATGCATTGTTATAAAAGTTTAAATAACTTTTATATTTTGTGTGAAAAGTGATTCTTGAATAAACAGATATATCAATTTTAGCTTTAGCTCAAAGATGCTTTTGTATAAGCAGATATATAGTTTAATGCAAATTTATAAAGAATTATTTATTCTTTATGGATTAAAGAAATGTAACTTTAAATTCAAATATAAAAGTTTAAATTACTTTTATATTTAGAGTGAAAATACTTCAAAGTAAGTAGATAAGTTATTTTAAGCTTTGAATCAAATATGCTTGTATTTAAACAGATATATTCACTTAAGTTTGTGATATAAAAGTTTAAATAACTTTTATATTATGCAACAAGTATTTTATGAATAAATGAATTTATGATCAAATACTTGTGATGACATATATCAAGTATAATAAATAAATCAGTTAAGCAATACTTGATATAACAAATATATTTGATTAACTCAAATAATATATAATAATATTTTGTCTTTTATGTGACAAGTTATAAATAAAGTCACTTGATACTATAAGGAATCGTACGGTCGGATTCCCTCACTTAAGAGGAATATCTCAGTAGTCTTGTGACGTCTAAGTTTGACAGTATTTATAATTTCACAATTGATATTTATATAAATATTTTCAATAGATCACTTAGATTTTCAAATCCGGTTCGGATGATTCTCTCTTTTTAGAGGAATTATCTCAGTGTTTTTTTGAACTATCAAGTGTAGATCTATTTTATGATATTTATATAAATAATATCAAATAGAAAGTCACTTAGTACTATAAGGAATCGTACGGTCGGATTCCCTCACTTAAGATGAATATCTCCGTAGTCTTGCGACGTCTAAGTATAACTTTTTATTTGATAAATAAATAAAATATAGATATATATAATTATGTATAACAATTTATATTCGTATATCTATAAATATAAATAAGCAAGAGATAATTCAAATAAAGTAAATCAAACAACTTATCTCAAATGCTTAGACCAATTTTCTCTTCTCAAATGATTAGAATTTTGACAAGAAGAGAGAGAAAGCTTCTTAGAGAGAGAGAGAGAGTATGTAGGAGGAGTATAAGCTTTTCTTTGATAGTGAATTGACAAATTGAAAAAGAAAGGAAAGCCTCCTATTTATAGTTTTTCTGTGCTTGGGGAAAAATGGTAATTTTGAAGTTTTGATTTAAAATCAATGGCTTGGATTTTAATTTTTGAAATGGATGGTTAGGATGAAAAAAATTTCACGCGGATTGCCAAATGTATATTGATGATTTTCGCCCATGCAAAATTTAGCAAATCTTAGTTCATTAAATGCATTGACCACATGTCAAATATAATTTCCAATCTCTTTCATTTCGGTCAAGGCTTAATTAATGCATATAATGGATCACAACACATGCATGAAATGGACACGATTTTGTCCCATAATAGTTGTCCCATATTCACATTTTGCAGTATTAAAAATCTGGTCAAAGCCTTCCATTTAATGTTTTTCATGCACATATAATATTTCCAAGTATACTGACATTTATTTCAAAACCTTAGCCTTTTGGGACAAAGAGTAGCTTACCAATATAAGGCACAATTTGTTAGCACATGTAAACAGGCCAATTGTTAAACAAACAAAACTTTAAGTCTTTCAAATCCAATTAAGCTTATGGGCCCCACGTATATATCAATTAAATTTCAAAGTTTTTTCAAGCTCATGTAGGCTACGGATGAGCTAAAACTTCCTAGCACATTTATGAGCATATATATATATATATATATATATAGCACATTTAATACACACACACGCACACACACACACACACACACACACACACACACACACACACACACATATATATATATATATATATGCCCACATTTAATTTGGTCAAATTCTTAGCATATGTGAATCTCGTTTGTTCAATCACATTGAATCAACCAAAGTGTCCCGACATGGTTGTCCCAAATGAAAACCTCCAGCATTTAAATTTGTCCCAAAATGCATGTCCAAATTCATTTATTCTTATTGGTCAACAAAAGCATTTATTACCCACATGTTGATTTCTTCATTTCATGGCTAAGCAAATGCACGTTTGAGAAAAATGTTTTGTCCCAAAATAATGGTCTAAAAAAAATTCAAACTTCTAACATTATCACATTTATGGTCAAGGCTTTAATTAATGCTTTAAAAGCTATAATCATAAAGCCATATATATATATATATATATATACACACACACACACACACACACACATGGTTTACACACACATACATATAGCTTATTTTTATCTCATACATGCAATCATAATAATTTAATATTTTATATTAAATTATCAAGATCAAGAAAATCAATTAAATAAGATTTAGAAAATATTTTGTGTCAAAGTAAATAAGATAAATAAAATAATTTATAATATAAATTTTATGGAGAGGATTCTACCCTTTTAATTAATTTATTTACTAATTATTGTTATCATCAAAATAAACCTAAAAGTTGGAGACCCAACAACTAATTATAAATTAATAAAAGAAGTCTTATTATTATTATTATTATTAATTTAATCCTAAATGGTTTGGAAATTAAATCAAACCCTAAGTTCTAAAGAGTTTATGAAAGGGATTGGTCTATATAAGGAGAGACCTTATGATAGATTAAGGGTTGACACAACTGTGGGTATAGAGATACTTCAAAATAATTCTCTACAACCTAGGGAGTCAGGAGGGAGAAAATTAGGAGAGAAAAATTAGGGCTAGTCACCCAAGGTTTTGTAGAAAACCTAAATTTACTTCTTCAATCATAATCTCTTGGTGGATCACCTTTAAAGCGCTGCACATACTGAGTAGCTAACGTTTGATCTGTGGATTCGAAGAAGCACGGAGGATCAAAGGATTGGAACTTGAAGACCAAATCAAGGAGTTAATTCATCTTTTTAAAGTATATCTTTTATTTTTCTAGATTAATAATGTCGTATCAAGGTGATCTTAGGATTGCAGTAAAAATTTTAAATATGATTTATGACATGCTTCCGCTTTATATACATATGATTGTATGCATGTTCTAAATTCTGCAAACCATTACAGCTGACGCAGTCCTCCTGAACTCTTTATGTGGACGAATCTTCAACGTTATATATTAGTGGAGTTGGGGTCATACTGACTAGCCCCAAATGGTTTAAAGTTTAGCAGGTGATTCATATTTCGATTCAAGGCCACTAACAACGAGGTGTAGTATAAGGCGATCCTTACAGGGTTACAACTGACATAAACTTTAGAGGTTCATCATTTGCTTGTGTTTAGTGATTCACAGCTGGTTGTTAAGCAAATAAAAGGGGGAATGAGTCTTAGAGGGCAAGGATGACCAAATATTTGAGTGAAGTCAAGAGTCGGTTGCATTATTTCAATTCTTATTCTTTCCAAGGAGTGGATTGGGCAAATAATACGGTGGTTGATGCCTTGTCAAAGCTTGCCGCGATGGAGGTAAGGTCGTTCGGGGGTTGATGTACTTGGAGGTTCTGGATGCCCCGAGCATTCAAAAACATGGAGGTATGATAATAAAGAGGTTGGATTGTTATCTTACTGTCTATGTAGATTACCTCAGTGAGGGAAAGTTGCCTTCGGATCGGATATTAGCAAAAAAGGTGAAACACAAGAGTTCTTATTTTTTTTGGATTAACGGAGATCTTACAGACGTGCTTATTCTTCTCCTTTGTTAAAATGTTTGGTACCATCGGAGGTAGCTTATGTTCTTCGGGAGGTGCATGAAGGTTTATGTGGGGATCATATGGCGGCTAAGACATTGATATATAAATTACTAAGGAAGAGATATTATTGGCCGACTATGTTTCAGGAAGCAAAAGATATATGAGGAAATGCGTCAAGTGCCAACTCAATAGTCCTATTCCGCACCAGCCTCCAGAGGAGTTATCATCGGTTCTGTCCCCGATCCTGCTTGCAGTATGCCCTCAAACCTATCACATTGGATGTGATAAGCATTTACTTTGTAATCTTATTCTTATTATTAATAAAAGAAGTTATTCATTTAAACATATTCTTTATCCATGTTTAATTGGTTGAATTAAATAAATGTGATGAACCCGTAGTTTTGGAGCAATGCTTTTAGAATTGTGAATTAACAATTTTTTTGATTCGATATATATATATATATATATATATATATATATATATATATTGTAATGTATTTAGGATAATTTAATTGGGCATAATTGTTAGTATAGAATCATATTTTTAGAGAAAATCAGCAAAAAATGTGATTTGAAAGAACCAAAATCGGATCTGGCAGTAGGAGCGTAGCGGCGCTTGCCATTGGAGCCGCGATGCTAGGCCTTGAGCGCCACGACGCTTGCCCTTGGAGTCGCAGCGCTTGCCCTTGGAGCCGCTCGGTTTGTTTTCCCTATTTCAGCAATTCTAAAGAATTTATTTAACTTGGAATTGGATTTCAAATTAATAAAGGAGTTCATTTTGACTTGAAATTGGATTTCGTGTTAACTAAAATAAAGAAGTTTATTTTGACTTGAAATTGGATTCCATATTTTTTAAAATAAAGGTGTTTATTTTAATTTGAAATTGGATTAAAATTTGATTAAAATAAAGGATTTTATTTTGATTCAAAATTGGATTTCATTCAAATTTTTATTGCCCATTAAATGATATCAATATATATATATATATATATATATGTGTGTGTGTGTGTGTGTGTGTGTGTGTGTGTGTGTGTGTGTGGAATGTTTTAAATTACATGAGATGAATATTTTATTGATACATATAATGATATGTATGATAATAAATAGGATGATTATGGGTTATTGACCAATAAGATTGGATTTAATTTTTGAATGAATGCTTGAATGAATGAGATTTTCATAAATAGGGTATGCGTACCTTGCCTATCTAATTTTCTGATGTAAATTTCATCTCACTCCTATTTACTTCCCCTTGACTGCTAATCAAAGTTTCTGTTTTATTAAAAATAGTTTGTAATAGGGCTTAGTTGATTTACTTTGAAAATTGGAATTGAAGAGCAGAAGCATTGAAGACCCATTTGTAATGAAGCATGTGTTGAATGTAATAGTTATATTTATATTTATATTTATTATTGCACCTATGTTTGACCTTTTGGTTCATGGTGGCTCCAGTGAATCAAACTAGAAATAAGTCCATAATTATCTCAAGTAGAATATAGTATTCTATTAGTGCATGCTAATTATATAATAAATATATTATTATACATGATGATGTATTTTTAATATGACGCATATTATATATATATATATATATATATATATAAATATATATGTAGGGTAATGATCCATAATATCTATTTGGTATGCATCAAAAATTGGCAAATATCAAATCTACCTTCCATTACAAAAATCAAGGACTGAGATTAAAAAATTGGCCACGTCGTTCGCTAGTTATACTAGCAGATTGGATTAAAAATATTTTTGGACCATAATGCCCCTAGTCCGAGCAAGTCAACGAAGGTCAATTGTAATAACCCATATTTTTGAATTATTAAAATAAAAATTAAGTAAATAAAATTCTTATTAGATGATATGTTGTGTAATATTGTGTTGCGTAAGTGAATATGTGTTATGCAATATGTGATGTGATTCATAATAAATATATTTGTTAGTTCCCAGAGGCACAATAGTTATCTAGAAGGGAGGTTGAATAGATATTTTAAAACTTTTTGCTTTTCAAAATACTTATTAGATTTGTTAATTAAATAAATTAATTAACCACAGCGGAATATATGATTTGTTTGTTCCCCTTAAGATAAACAAATTTAGTCCGATTAGCAGTTATAGCAGTTATGACAGATATAGCAGTTAAGAGAATATAAGTGACACAATGATTTTAAGTGGTTCAGAGCACTCAAGACTCCTAATCCACTCTTCTATTCCACGAGTAGGAAATCCACTAAGGATATCTTTACAACTTTGAATCACTGAGATTCCTTCAAGACCAGCAGTCTTGGAACTTCTAGTTCACTAAGAACTCTTCAAGTCCAGCAGACTTGGCACTTCTAGTTCACTGAGAAATCTTTAAGTCCAACAGATTTGGAATACACTGTAATGAGAGTTTGGTTCTTTGGTGTGCTACTCAGTTGCCGTTAAGCATAAGTTCTGAAGAACTGAGTAGCGAAGAAAGCTTTCCTTCTGGATCGTAAAGTTTGGCTTTCAGTGTTCTTGAAATTTGTTCGTTCTTGCTTGCTTAAATTGAATCTTCAATCTGTTTTCCTTATGAAGGAGCCTTTGAAATCTTCCCGTTGAAAGGCTTCCGTTTGAGCATTTAATGTTCCAGACATTTTTGAGCACTGATGTTGACTTCCTGGGAATATGGTGTTCCGCTGTTTGGCTCGTCTGACACTGTAGATTGCTTTCTCACCTAACACATGAAAAGCATCTTTCAGTCGACAGAAAGTAGTCCCTTATCTTTTTCCACACGTTTCTTTGATTCAAACTAAGGATGAGTGTTAGGGCATTGGGATTCCTGAAATGTCAACGATCATCAGCTATTATTCATTTGTTAGACATCCCCTTTCATCAGATAGACGAGTCTTGATACTCTAATGCTAACTGAAGAAGCACCACGATCGTTGTCTTCATACCACGATCATTGTGTGTTGGTGTGCTCGTAAGTGATTCAGTCTTGATCTTACAAAACTCTACGATTTTGCTTAAGCTTTGATTGACTACGATCTCTACTTGCATCATTTTGCAGACTCCACATTTTTGAGAGCTGACTGCGATTCTAGACTTGGCTCGGCAAGCGCTCGGACTATCTCCACAATTCTGAATGTGACTTCCTTGATAGACTACGATTCTGGAGTGACTTCCTCGACACTCCAAGATTTTTCCTTGGCTTCTGTAAACTCTTGGCTAGCTCGACAGACTACGAATCTGTTAAGGCCTAACTATTACATTTCAAGAGATTAACCTAACAAGATTAATCTTTCTTCTATACATTTAATTACAGAATGATAAACGTTTTTCTCAGATCAACTTAACAATTTTGATCCTTAATCCAAGTCCTTGTACATATGTTCTTTTTATGGACTTTATAATTTGGAAAATACATGCACATTTATTTACTTTCAACATCAAATTTGAATATGGAATTCCCAATAATCTCCCCCTATTTGATGTTGACATAACCAAGGAGATTTGCATCATTTCATCAAATTCTAATGTATGATGCTAGAAAGTAAATATGACTTAGTGTTTCAATGAGCAACTAAAATTCTAGAGAATAAACATAAATTTATTGATGATGTTAAACGGATATTATAATTCATAGCAGTTACATCAATAAACATAAATAGAAACTTAAATCTATCTTCTTGGCCTCTTGCTCCTTGGAAGATTAGCATATTCTTCAGCTCTCCTTCTGCTAGCTTCATCTCACCTTTCAATATCTTCTAGCTCACTCTGACTGAGATTTTCATTCTGATCATGTCTGTTCATAAAGGCAGGATCTCCAACGGGCATGTTCAAGAAAGTGTGAGATACTTCTTCTGAGCTAAAGGATGGGCCTTGGCTCCTCAGAGGGGTCGCCATTATAATTGGTTGGCGCTGTTCTGATCGTTGAGGCTGATTGCTAGGCTGTCTTGCAGGACACTTATTCCTAGTATTGCTCCTTGAAGACTGTGTAATTTGTTTCCCTTTATTGCTCTTCTCTGTTCCTTTCTCTCCTTCCCCTGTATTCTCCCCCTTTATGTCAGCATCCAGGGTTCGAATATCTTCAGACATAAGATTTACTCCTTGCACCAGCTCGTGCATTTGGGAGCACGACTGGGCAATGTCATTATGATTTTTCTCAACTATAACATCAGTATTTGCTCTTTGTTGATGCAGCATGGCCATGGCATTGTCTGTCTGCCTTACTTAAGTTAAAGAATACTCTTTGAACTCTCTCAGGGAGGTACTCAATTTGTGGATCTGATAAGCAATAACATTATTATGAGATTCCTGAGTCTTTTGGAGAAGGAGAACTGCTTCCTTGTGCTTGTTAGAAGCCTAAAAGTGAATTTCGTCCCTTTTATTCAGTCTCCTTCAATCTCTTTGAGAGCTCAGTCCCCAAGTTGCCAGGCAAAGTATTGGCAGACTCGATCATATGGTTGAAGCGTTGATGAATCACCAGGGAGTGAGCTTTAATGTTCTCTTCCATCTCTTGGACCACCCTCTTTATGACTTCAGACAGGTCCTCTTTGGTGGGGAGGACAAAGAGATGGTCAATGATTTTCAGAAGGTCAGGAGGGGAGGTCGTAGTGTGCACCCTTGGCATGCTTGTGAGAATAAGTGCCATATCAAAATATTCATGGTTTGAGGATGAGGGAATATTGGATTGAGTGAGTGGTGCTTGGGTTAGGTGTATGGGAGAGGAGGTTATTTCAGTGTTTGGGATAATTGGGTAGATGATTTGGGTTGGTGGCTCGTTGGTCGTGGTGTTTGGTTGTTGTTCGATGATCGTGAATCGTTGTTCGACGACCATGGTGTCGTTCACAGAGTTGAACGAAAATGGTGCTATGATAGTAAGTTGGTCATTTGGTTCATCAGTTATAGAGTTTTGGGACTCTGTAACTAAAAACTGATTCAGTGGGTTAAGAACCACTTCCATCCACCTTGGCAGTTCATCAAACTGATAGAAGTTTGGTAGAGGGCAGTAATTAACCTTGAAAGAGATAGGAATGAAGTGTACCTCTTCCTCAGTCTTTGAAGACGAGTGGTTCGTGATCAGCTTTCGAGCAAACTGGCGGTTGCTTGGGTATCCCTAGGCTATCATAAAAATTGCTAGATATTCTTTATATGCTCAGAACATTTGATCCCAAGTGTTGAGAATCAGAGCTCTATGAAAGGACATCATGGGCATATAGGAAAATAATTGATTGTAGTTGGCCCTTCTTTCTCCATTCCAAAACTCCGCTATAATCTCAACTTCTTCTTCCTCTTCTTCTCTATCATCTTCTTCATCAACTTCATTGGAAATCTCAACCACATGCATCATCTCAGTATCTTCCCTTTCTCCTTCAACACCTTCCATTTCTGCAACTTCAAACTCTTCGATTTCTTGAGGGTCAGAGGGGGCTTCATGAGTAGCTTCTGATTTCTCCTCCTCAGCTGAAGCATTCTCTGGCTCAGGGACATTGAGAAACTGCCCCTCAACATGAGTTCTAATCTCCTCATTAGCTTCTGGAACCTCCTCCTCAGCATGGACAATAGCTTGATCAGATATAGTAGGGGTCACTGCACTGTTGATGTTAGCTATTACTTCATCAATGATCGTGGTCTAATCCAAGGACTCATAGTGAGAACAAGAAGTTGGAGATTTGGTTCTCTATTCAGCCTGCTCAGCTGCAATTATTCTTTCTTCTTCCTTTATCTTCATTATTGCTTCCTCATTGACAAGGATAATCTTCTCGACTAGCTTTCTCCTTGTTCTTCTAGGCTCAGCCACTGCCTCAGCAGTTTCTTTAGCTTCAGCCATGATAGTCTGTTCAGGCTGTGAAGCTGTTGCAACATCCTCTTCTGGAATGATGGTAAGTCTGGACTCCATGATTGGTGAGATTGAGGACTCCACGATCGCAGTGAGTGTAGACTTCTTTACTCGATGACTGCGTTTCCTTTTCTGAGGCTTAGAACTTCCTTCAGCCTCTTCTTCACTTTGCTTCTTCTTCTTCTCCTTCAAGACTTCTTCGGGAGATAAGGTCACTTCCAAGGTAAGTTCCCTTTGTGAGGAGTGACCTATAACTTCAGTGTCAGATGTTCCCTTGGGGCACATCTGTCACCTTGAGGTTCTTCTGCCATCTTAATAATTTCCTTCAATTTCTTCTTCCCCTTACTCTTTTTGACCAGAGTAGAGGGTTCTTCTTGAGTTACTTCTTCTTCCTCAGTTTCCTTTACTAATGATATATTTCCCTGCCGATCAGATTTCTTCACATCTCCAGTCCTTCCACTAGACTCAGACGTCATCATCTTCACGTTCTCAACAGGGTTCCTCTTCTAGTTTTCAAAGAGCTGCTGGGTTATCCTTCTGTTAGCGTTGATGACTACACCTTCTTTATCTCCAATTTTGTCTCCCAGAGCGGATTGGAGAATGATGCTTGTGAATCTCCCAAATAGCATCTTACTTGTGATCTTTGCCTTCTTTGAGCTGAGAAACCACTTCCCAATCCATCCCGTGAGTAAAGCCCCATAGTTAAGTTGGGCTTTGAAGCAGATTGATGTCATAAGCTTCAGTTGGGTTTCATTTACAGAGTCGTGGCCAGAGCTCTTGCAGCAGATGCACTTTCCAATAATGTTAGCCAGAAACTCGTACTTCTAGGGAAATTCTTCCTTCTTGTAGCCCTTGATGTCTTGATTCTTCTTGTGGTTCATCTTCTTCAGTCCTTCATGGAAGTCGATGAAGCCCATAGATGTAAGACCCTTTAATTTAAACCCTAAAGCAAGGTTTATATCTGTAGCTTCGAGACGAATATGCACATTCTTGACCTTTGTTGTAAGTACGTCATTCTCATAGATTCCATTGCAGTAGAACTCCTTCACCAGCTTTGGGTAGATCTTTGTGTTGGTGCTCAGAGTTTCTTTAAGACCTGCCTTCCTCAATAGAGATAATATCTTGTGAAACTGTGGGTCGACGGTCCTCGTCAAAGCACAATTGATAGCCGGATACAACATTAGAAGAAGCCATTGATTTCTTTGATTTTCCTGAAACTAGCAAGATTAACTGAGCATACTTGAATTCTCAGTCTAGGGTTTCTTTGAGAGAGAGAGAGAGATAAACTTTTAAAATTCAAAGGTGAACTGACAAAAAGACTTTTCAAAAGTATATGTAACTTCCCTCTCCATTTTTTGTAGAGTGGGGCACGTGTCGTGTTCTGAAGGGCTCCACGATTTTAAATCGTATAAAAAAGACTAAGTTGCCCTTAGCTCCCCCTGAGCTAGTGATTCCCTCTTGTAGACTACGATCGTTGAGACTACTTCACGATCGTTGTCTGCATTGTTGAAACTGCTCCACGATCGTTATCTCTACCCAAGCTTCTGCACTGGTCCTTGTGATGCATTCTAAATCAGCACTTCTTCTGGGTTAAGGTTGCTCAAAATGGGCTGGCCTCTTATTCTAAAACTAAGGGAAAGGTTTGTCTCTGAGGTGCTTATCAGAAGAACTGCTTAGACTTGGTGATTATGATGTCATCTCAGTGGACTTCTCTGTCATACTAAGACTCCTCCATGATTGTAGTTTCACTCTGTCATCTCTACGATTTTGACATAGCCTTTTTATCTGCATAGTTAGTAACAACTAGAGCATATAATTTATGGTTGTAAATTTAGCATTCCTAACTCACTTATTAGTTTATTAAATCTGGATTCATTTAAAGGTTTTGTAATGACATCATCAAGTTGATTTTCAGTATGGATATACTGTAAAGATATAGTTTCATTTTGAATATGATCCCTAATAAAATGATATTTTATTTCTATATGCTTTGTCCTAGAATGCATGACATGATTATGTGTTATTGCTATGGCACTTGTGTTATCACAGTGAACAGGTATAGATTTGAAATCAAACCCATAATCTGCTAGCTAGTTTTTCATCCATAGAATTTGAGCACAATAGCTGCCTGCAGCAATGTATTTAGCTTCTACTGTGGAAGTTGATACTGAGTTTTGCTTCTTGCTAGACCAAGATATTAGTCTGTTTCCTAGTAGTTGACAAGTGCCGCAGGTACTCTTTCTATCAATTTTGTAGCCTGCAAAATTAGCATCTGAATATCCTGTCAGTTCAAAGGAGGACTCCTTGGGATACCAAAGTCCTAAGTGAGGTGTGCCTTTGAGATACCTGAAAATTCTTTTTACAACAGTTAAGTGTGATTCCTTAGGATTAGCTTGAAATCTAGCACATATACTTCTTCATCTCTTCATTTTCGCCTTTAAGCTCTATCCGGTCCTCTAGGAGTTTTTTCCTTTATACGGATAACTTAGAACTTTTCCATTTCAGGGTTTTTAACTGCCTTGATAACTCTTGGGATTTGATGATGATGTTGGCACCATGATCTTTTTCCTTTACTGAGTTCAGATCTGAGAGCATTAGTTTCTTCTCGAAGGCGTTTAACTTCGGCCTGCACTTCTTTTTTCCTTGGTGATCATTTCATCAAGCATGTGTCGTAATTGGCCAAAGGCGGCTAGAGTCTGAAACATAAAATATTATGCTTAGATTACCGAAGGGATAAAAATGTAAAGGAAGGATAGATTACATATGTTGTACTTACTCGACCCCCATGGATTTCGCTAATGATGAGGACTTGTTGGGGGTTTAGTCCTTCAAATTTTTCGTCATCCCCTGGAAGGATGAAGGTGTCGAAGAGTTAGATCAGGTAGTCGTTGTAAACATCTTCTTTCTATAGGGTACTCGGTAGTGGGGTTCCTTGTCTTGGTTTGGAGGTCGAAGAGGAGTCAGATTTTTTCGGAGGAGGTTATTTTTTGTGAGGGGTCTGTAAGTTTCAAGTTTACTTTTGTGCCAGGTTTTTTTAAGGGGGTTTTAAGATTGGTTCTTTGGGCTTCTTTCTTTTGTCAGGGGCAGGGTCATTTTTTGGTGAGCTTCGGGAGGTTGGAGGTTGAGTTGGTTTAGGGATAATGTCCTGGGGAGGTTTGGTGGAAGGAGCCGAGGGTACGAAGGAGATTTTTATTGCGGATTTCACCACTTTCTACAGTCCCCATCCCCTTAGAAAGGTTGAGTTTGTTTTATACGAAGGAGCCGAGGGTACGAAGGTTGAGTTTACTTTGTAATCAAAAACCTTTCTAAAAGTATCCTAAAGACAGTAGAACTATAAAAGATATGAAGAATCCCTAAAAATATAGAAAGAAAAATATTAAAAGAAAGAAATCTGGTCAAAAACGCGTCTTTTTGGAAAACGACCCTGACCTGTCAGACGCCCAACGCTGGGCGCGCCAGCCTTGGCCCACGAGCGGCGCGGGCAGCGCTACCTAGGCAGAGAATAGGACCACCTGGCGCGGCATGTTCAGAGTATCTGGTGGCTCGGAGCGGGGAGCGTTGCTACCATTGTAATCTTGGCGCGGGGCACGCTGATCAGCCAAAAGTGACTCTTGGCTCCTTTCGCTTGTTGTACTTGGCACAAACGCTTGTATCAAATTTAACAGTCTCGACTCCAGTTCCACAGTCTTCAAATTCGTTCCTTCCGCACTCTAAGCTTTTTTAATGAGTTCGATAAGTCCTTCATTAAAGCGCTTAGATCGAGCTCTCGTCACGGGCCCAATTGGCACTTGCACTGGATCCGACCCATAGCTTCCATTCGAGTTCAAGCTAGGTATGTCCTCATCATTCCTCTCCTCTTGAAAAGGATTTTTCCTCAAATCGTCACCTACATCAAACAGACTTTGTGACGCCTCCAAATCTGGGTCCCTAGAACCTCGGACTTAGTACGTTACGATACTTCATCTTCATACATTTTTTATAAACTAATGCGGAATATATAAACATAAAAATGTGACAACCTAAAAATTTATATGATTTTTAATGATTGAAATAAAGGTTAGAAGAACAAAACCTAGATAGAAATTTGAGGATTTATTTAAAAAATTTAAGAAGAACCTATATGGTTTACTAATTAAAAGAGAATAGAGTATATATGGGTTATAAAATTTAAAAACCCTAAAAATGAATTTATATGTACTTGAAGGAATATTAAGGATAATGTATTACGATACCTATAAAGTTTGGTGATCTAATATATAAATTAGGTATTTGAATTAAATAACCTCAAGGGTTATCTTTATTTAATTGTCCTAGTATTTTAACTATATACTAGTGACCTAATCTAAGAGGTTTATGAAATATGTCTCAACCTATTAGATTATCTTGTATGATTATGTAAGTGTTTATAACTTATTAAACCAATTAGGGCTATTAAGTTAATACACTAATAGAATATGTTTTGACTTATGTGGATTATGTAAGTGATTAAATAAATATACATTATATAATGTGTATACATTTATTTTGTATATAAAGAGAATTAAGGATAAAGTTATGTAACCTAATACATATATTAGGTATGATAATTAAATAACCTAAGGGATTATAATATGGGAGAATGTTAGTATATATACTAACCCTAAAAGATTTATTTTATACATCTCAATTAATTAATTTTATAACCTAAGTAAAGCAAGTCTAATTGGGTTATGAAATTAAATTTATATGAGTAAGGAATTTATTTACAAATGTGTGTAATGAAAACCTTAACTAAATGATTAGAAAAAGATAAAATTAAAAGCATTGGACCTAACCTAATTTACATGGCCCAAATAATTGCTTAGGAAGCCCAAAACATTAAAGAATTGGTCCAAAGTTTAGCCCAACCTATGGGGGACTTTATAGTCATTTGACTAAGTAAATTTATCTAATAAAAGAAAAAAAAATTGGGAGAAAAGGAGTGTGTATACTAGGTCACATGTAGAGGAGAAGGGAGAAGAATGTGTTGTAATGATGATATTTTACTAACTCCTACCAACTACCTTATGTGTCACATTTTCATTTGGCCACCTTATTTGGTAAGACTTGCAAGTTAAATGGAGATGAGTAGAGAGAGAAAAGGGAAATGTGTTGGGTGAGAATTGATACATATATGAGTTATATGTATAGATTTCTACTAGCTTAAGAAACTATTACCTCATTAAACAAAAAGGGTAATACTTTTTATTTCATATCATCTCATTTCCTTCCATATTTGCTAACAAGAAGAAATAAAAGAGAGAGGGGGGGGGGTTGGTAGCTCTAGAGGGAAGAAGAGAGAGTTTCATTTCTTCCATATCATCTAGCTTCATCTCTTACTTTAGAGGGAAGAAAAAGAACCATAAAAACAAGATATAACACCCTAAACTAGCTATTCCTTCTATTTAATTTATTTTGATGAAATAAAGAGATTTTGTTCTTGAACTTTAAAACTCTTGATCTACATGTGTATGAGTGTTTCACATGTGGATCTAGCTATTCTTGAAGTTAAAAGTTAGATCTAAAGAAAGAAAAGGAAACTAGTTTTTCAAAAGTTAGAAATCCCTAATTTTTCTTAGCATATATTGAGTTTAACCTAGTGTTTGGTGAATGGTTGATGAAATAGATCATGGATCATGGTAGATCCTTGATCTTAAGAAGTATTAGTATGTATTATGATGGTTTATGTTGGTTAATGTGTGAGATCATGTAAGTTTTCTTACAAAACACAAAGGTTAGTAAATCAGATTTTAAGAATTTAAAATATGAAATTCAAATGACCATATCTCTCATTATATTTTGAATTTTTTAGTGTGGTCAAGTCCTAGAGTTAGATATACGAGTCTTCTAACATTTTCAAATGGAATCAATGAAAAAGGTGTTGTAGATTTTCGTGTGGACTGTTTTTAGCGAAGTAGGCAAAATCTAAAAAGGAGCAAAATGCAATCTGCCCAAAATTTATAGGGGCAGTTTTGGAAACTTAATTAATGAAATAAATTCAAACCTTTTAAGACATGCCAATATATGATTTAAAGTAGCTCTTGTCCAAATATGAGCTTATTCCGACTTAAATCGACCGAGTTATGGTCATTTCAATATTTGGATTTTTCCTACAAAAATCGCTATAACTGGAGTTCTATAACTCCGATGGCCACAAAATTTAAACTGAAAGTTCACGTTAATACGTGTAAGATTCCGCCAAGAGTTGAGAATTTTTGGAGGTGAGCATGATATAGCTAAATTCTTAAGCTACAAACTAAAAACGGATTTTTGAAAAATACTAAAGAAAATTGAAAAATTTCAGAAAAAATATTTTTGTGTATAAAATATATGTATTTATGTGTGTCCAAAGGATAGAAAAATAATAAGCTAATTTGATATTTTCATGAAAAGGGTAATTCAGCTTGCTGAATTGAATAATTCAGGTTGCTTAATTGGAAACTGAAAATGTCATGAAGGGAAGACAACTTGTATTTAGCTTGCTGAAATAATGTATTCAGTTTGCTAAATTCATAAATAGTTTACCAAGTTATAATAAGAACTTATTAAGTGATCGAGTAAGTGTTAAGTCTAAGGTAGTACAGTCGTACTCTTTAATAGTTGATGTATAGTATTTGGCTAAATGATTCCTTTAGGGAGCAGAGGTATATACGAACTAGCTACCGATCTAACTCACTATGAAATACAGTGTAGACGAGACGAAAAACTAGTTTGTTGGTTGTTTGTGGGAAACCACTCAGTATACTGTATTGAACACTGTTAAAGACTCGATATGTGCTAGGTTTAGAATTGTGAATACGTATGGTGCTAAGGTATTATCTAATATTTGACTATGTATTTAAATGTTAGATAGTTTACTTATAAAGTAATAGTATTGTGAGATAAAGTATGTTATGCTAATTAAAAATCAATCTTAATAATGATAGGTCTTTTCAATAAAGAGATTAAAATTAAATTGCGTAGCAGTAATCGACGGTATAGGCAAGTTTCCTAACTCAAACTCGAATTATTATTTTTCAAGCATGGTAGTGGATAATTATTGTTAATTATTCCATATCTAAGATTATTATTGAATATTCGCATTTATTGCAAGTTTTCTTAACTCAAACTCGAGTTATATTTTCAAAGCATGTGAGTGAATAATTATTATTAATTATTCACATCTATACTGACCATTGATTCGCACTTAGTGCATGTTGCATATGTTCATCAGGTATAAAAGGCTGATCACCTTCATTACCATAAGGTTCAGTTAAAGTTCATGATCCTTTTTGACATTGAACATTATTTGATTAAGTCATTCAATTATTGACATTTTGATTCATGCTCTTTCACAATTATTATATTCTTGAAAATTCGAAAGTTTATTCTTTCTTTCAATCATGATATATCCTTGTTGTATTTAAACTTGCTGGGCAAAGTAGTTGATCACCCTTGCTATATCATGATAACAAATTTCAGATTAAGACGAAGGCTTAACGAAAGACAGAAGCAAAAGCAAATTTCAAGAGTAGATTATTACACATTCATAACTATTTAGTTATCATATGCAAATGATGTTGTAAACCTTTTTATGTTACTTAAGGTATGTATTCAGTTAAGGTTAATAGACCTTGAAAAATGTTATAGAATCTTGTGAAATAAACAATTTATGTTTATATATTCCGCATTAGTTTATAGAATATATATGAAGATGAATTACCGTAACATACTAGATCTGAGGTTCTAGGGACTCGAATTTAGGGGCGTCACAAACTTAGGTCAGAAACATTAAATGTTGCACTAACATTATACTCACCTAGTAAATCTAGTTTGTAGGCGTTGTCATTAATGCGCTCCAGAACTTGAAATGGACCGTCTCCTCACAGTAGCAATTTCGATCATCTTTGAGCAGGGAATATTTCTTTCCGCATATGTAACCACAACCAATCTCCCGGTTCAAAGATAACTTGACACCGACCCTTATTGGCCTGCTTCGCATATTTCTCCGTCCTCCTTTCAATGTTGAGCCTCGCCTTCTCATGTATCTGCTTAACAAATTCAGACTTTTTCTTTCCATCCATGTTAGTAAATTTTGAAACAGGTAATGGTGATAAATCCAATGGAGTTACATGATTAAAACCATAAACAATTTCAAATGGCAAAAATTTAGTAACAGAATGAACAGAACGATTATATGCAAACTCAACATGTGGGAAACATTCTTCCCAATGACTGATATTCTTCTTAATGATAGCCCTTAGCAAAGTAGACAAAGTCCTATTTATTACTTCAGTTTGACCATCAATTTGTGGGTGATAAGTAGTAGAAAATAACAGTTTCGTTCCCAATTTACACCACAAGGTCATCCAAAAATAGCTTAAGAACTTAGCATCTCTATCAAAAATAATTGTTCTAAGCATACCATGCAAACGCACAATTTCCCTAAAGAATAAATCAGTTATATATGATGCATCATCAGTTTTGTGACATGGAATAAAGTGTCATCTTTGAAAATCTATCCACAATCATAAATATAGAATCATTACCATACTTAGACCTAGATAAACCTAACACAATATCCATTGATATGTCAATCCAAGGTTCAACAGGTATAGGCAATGGTGTATAAAGTCCATGGGATTGAACACGAGATTTAGCTTGTTTACAAATAATGCATTTATCACAAATACGCTCAACATCTCGTTTCATGTGAGTCCAATAAAAATTTTCTTTCAAAACGACCAAAGTTTTTTCCACACTAAAGTGTCCCATCAAACCACCCCCATGTGATTCCCTAACTAATAACTCACGTAAAAAACTTGCAGGTATACACAATTTATTTTCACGAAATAAAAACTCATCCATTTTAAAATATTTACCTACAACATTCTTTTCACAAGTTTTAAACTCATCTCTGAAATCTAGGTCATTAGTATACAATTCTTTGATCCGCTCAAAACCAAGTAATTTCGTATCAAGAGTATTCATCAACACATACCTTCCGAGACAAAGAATCTGCAACGACATTTTCCTTACCTTGCTTGTATCGAATGACATATAAAAATGTCTCGATAAATTCCATCCATCGCGCATACCTTTTGTTCAACATGTGTTGTCCCTTCAAATACTTCAATGACTCATGATTGGTATGGACCACGAACTCCTTAGGCCAAAAGTAATGTTGCCATATCTCTAAAGCTCTAACCAATGCGTACAACTCCTTGTCGTAAGTAGGATATTTTAAAACTGCCCCACTCAATTTTTCACTAAAATACGCCACTAGTTTCCCTTCTTGCATTAACACAACTCCAATCCCTAAACCTGAAGCATCACACTCAATCTCAAAAGTTTTAGCAAAGTTAGGCAAAATAAGTAAAGGAGCATTTGTCAATTTATCCTTAATCAAATTAAATGACTTTTCCTATTCATCACCCCACTTAAAGCCCACACTTTTCTTGATGACCTCGGTCAATGGTGCTGTAATCTCACTGAAATTCTGAACAAAGCGTCGATAGAAACTAGCGAGTCCATGAAAACTTCGTACTTGACTCACAATCTCGGATTGCACGTATTTTCTCCTCATCAACTTGGACTCCCTGTGAACTCACAACAAAGTCAAGAAAAATAAATCTATCTGAATAAAACGTGCACTTTTCCATGTTAGCAAATAACTTTTTTTTCCTAAGTACATCTAAAACAGATTTTAAATGTAATATATGCTCTCCCAAGTTTTTCCTATAAATGAGAATATCATCAAAGCAAACAACAACAAATGTGCCAATAAATGAACGCAACACATGATTCATTAACCGCATGAATGTACTAGGTGCATTAGTTAACCCAAAAGGTAACACTAACCACTCATACAACCCATATTTCATTTCAAATGCAGTTTTCCATTCATCACCCTCTTGCATCCTTATTTGATGATAACCACTTCTCATGTCAATTTGAGAAAATATGCAAGACTAATGCAATTCATCCAACATGTCATCCAAACGAGGAATGGGGTGTCGATATTTTATCATAATATTATTTATCGCTCGACAATCGATGCACATCCGCCATTTTCCATCCTTTTTGGGCACTAGGATCACAAGAACTGCACATGAACTCATACCCTCTCACGAACCATTTCCCCATCAGCTCGTTAACTTGTCTTTGTAATTCCTTTGTCTCCTCGGGATTACTCCGATAAGCTGGATGGTTTAGAATGGTTACACCGGGAACAAAATCAATTTGATGTTGAATTCCCCGAATAGGTTGTAGTCCTTGAGGAAGCTCCTCGAGAAATACATCTTTAAACTCCTGTAAAAGTGAAGAAACAACAATAGGTAACGAATCATTAGCGTTAGTATTCAAAAATGCCTCTTTATACCGAAGTAAAATCATAGGCTATTTAGAGACCAAAGCTCGCCCCACATCACTTTTTTTGTAAATATATTTGTTTTTCTCTCTTCTCCTTTCTTTTTTTCTCTTGTTTTTCTCGTGATTTTTCTTCTCTTCACTCTCTTTTTTTTAACATGGTCTTTTTGCAAATAAATTTCATCCTCGTGCACCTGTTGTGGTGACAAAGGACATAAAGTAACCTTTCGCTTATTATGTACAAAGGAATATTCATTGGTAAATCCATCGTGCTTCACAATTAGATCAAATTGCCACGGCCTCCCAAGTATTATATGTCTTACTTGCATGTGAACCACATCACATAATATCTCTTCCACTTATTTCCCAATGGTAAACGAAATTAGCAATTGCTTTGTCACCTTCACATCTCCACTATCATTAAGCCACAACAATCTATACGATTGAGGATGTTTGGTTGTTAACAATCCTAGTTTCTCCGCTATAGTTGTACTAGCCACGTTGGTGCAACTCCCACCATCAATTACCATGCAGCAAATTTTCCCTTGCACAAAACACCTAGTATGGAACAAATTCTCTCGATGCTCCAAACTTTCCTCTTTCACTTGTGCACTAAGCGCTCTCCTTGTAACCAACATCTCGCCATGTATAGTAACTTCCCTTTCATCTACCTCCTCTAGTGGCGGCATAGAGTCAGTGTCACTTTCTTCCCCCTCGGTTTCCACCTCTCCATTGTCAAGCAACAACATAGTTCTCTGATTTGGACATTAGCTAGAAATATGTCCCCTGCCTTAACACTTGAAGCATACAATATCCCTAGTACAACTAAGAGAAGGTTGCTCACTTTTACCTTGTATCCCTCGGTGAGTTGTCCCTTGCTTCTGTTCCACCTTCGGTGTGATCACTACTGGTTTTTCCTCACGCCTTGTAAAATTAGGTTTCCATGACGAACCAGCATTAGAGTTTCCTTGTTAACCTCCTCTCCTCTTAAGCTGCTTCTCTATCTTGATAGCCATATAGACCAATTCTTCTAACTCTAGCTACTTTTGTCGTTCAACCAAGTCAGCAATCCCTCAATTCAAACCTGCTAAAAACCTAGCCATCGTCGTTTTGTTATCCTTGACTAAATTAGGCCGAGCCTTCAAAATCTCCATCTCCTCGTAGTAGTCATCCACGCTCCGACTTCCTTGCTTTAGAGTTTATAAACTACGAATTATCTTCTATTGATAGTATGCTGGCACGAACCTCTTTTTCATGATAGTTTTTATTTCCGCCCAAGTTGTAATCGGCGGCTCATCATACCTTCTTCGATTGGCTGTCACTGATCCCACCATATTAATGCATAACTGTGACGCCCCCAAAATAGGTCCACACAACCCATTTTGAGTCCCCAAATACATACTACAGAATTCAAATACAAATTTTCCTATTTCAAATATTAAACTGTCCTGCAAAATACGACCACACATACTGTGAGTTTTAATACAAATATTGTACCATATATAATACGATAATATCCACACTCAAACTAAGTCCTCATTATATTTATTGCCACACTATTTTCTAGAATAATGAGGACTACTATAGTAATTATCTTGGACCATTACTTCATTCCCCGACTAGTCCCAGCTACACTCTCATTTCCTAAGAAGAACAATGGAACAAAAAGGAAAAGCATGAGCTCAAATAGCCTAGTAAATAATATAATAACTAAGATGATGAAGAATAAATTATCTTTATCCTTCAACAATGATAAATCAGATAAAATATAATGGACAACAAGTTTTAGATCAACAACTGCAGCGGAACAAACAATCCATTAGAAGTGTCAAGCAGATAATGATGTCTACTATCTTCTGCGATTTAAAGGTCCATCATCAATATTTTATCCCTGTAACACCAATCAATAATTATGCAAATCAACATTTTATCTTTGCACTACAGGTCAAAGATATTTATTTGTATCTCCAGTGGTCATGATCATGCCAAACAACAGTCCATCTTTGCACTACGGGCCAAAGAGAACTCTCACCATAAGTCTTTATCTGTTACACCAAAGGTCATGATTATACCAATTCATAATTCTTGGTCATAATCATATCAATCAACAGTCTATCTTTGCACTACGGGCCAAAGATAACTTTTTACTATAATTTAAGTCTGATGATGATGACAATGATATAAAGGATGAATAAAAGTGAGATCAATGATAAATATTAAATATTTATAATTTAATTTATCCAGAGTTCAAGAATGTCCAAATTGTCAACATGATAACCAATTGTGGAGTAAAAATTCAAGAATGATATTTAAGATTTATTTTTCAAGGATAATTTGGATAAGAAAAGAAAACTAAATTCTATCGTGAATGTTACCCCAGTGTGAATAGTACCCGAACGTGAATAGTACTCTGGAATTTAGAATGTAATAATAAAGTTCAGGTATTAATTTATTCAAGTGAAATGATATTAGATGAAACGCAAACCTCAAGAACTTTATAATCATTTCAGGAATTATAAAACCAATACTTACCATAGTAAGTTTAGATTTAGGAGTATGGAATGAAATAATATCACTTACATAATATGGAGTATAAAAAAATGATATACCTTACGAGTATTGAAAGAAAATAATATCCTTTACCGTAGTAGAAAACTAGATCTGACTGGTATAACGGATATTATCCTGTGAAAATCTTGCACTATAAGCTACACTCAAAGTATTCTTATACTCAAAAGAAATACTCATAATATAGTATTTTTTTTGGTGTCTCTAGGATGAAGGAGTTACCTCCCTTTTATAGTGTAACCCGATGGAAAAATCAAACGAACTTGCCTAATTTTCTACATAACTTCCTATCTAACTCACATTTTATCATGGGCGAGGGCCCATGAATTTGAAAAAAATGATTTGTAGGAGAAGTCTTGCCACCCACCAATTGGAAAAAAGAAAAAGATTATGCAGGAGAAAAGATCTTAGCCAGCCAATTAGGAAAAGAAGAAGTGCACGGGAAGTTTTGAAAAAAAACTTAACAATCCAACAATTTAATATAATATTATATCATTATAATATTATATAAAAATTTATTATAAAACTATACTATTATGATATTTGTCGACGCTGGGAAAAAAATATGGTGGTGTCTATCGTGGCTGGATCGTGGGACGTCTGTTTTTCCTAAATTTGTGTTATTTGTTTTACCCTTTGATGATTCGCTATGTCTATGGATTTTTATTAAAGGGTGAGTTTTTAGGAAATTGATACCGACATAAGTGTCGGCGACTTTGAAAAAGATTGATTTTATTGTTTAATTTTGATATTTGGACCGAATAAGACAGAGCTGCCAGTTGGTATGATTTAAATGGATGTACCAACTCATCCAAATTTTGAAGGTTTTTGCAATATGGTCCAATCTGTGACTCCGTAGGATTGGTCTGAAACCGAGATTCTTAGAATTTGGGGGCAAACTTAAGCGAGGGGAAGGTCTTAGGCACCCCCCGACTTCCATGAAAACACGGTTACCGCATCTTATTGATTTCCTATGCCTAAAGTGTGTGAGTGTGTGTGAGTGTTTGTGTGTGTGTGTTTGATTTTGAAAGTTTTATTCTAAGCCTTATTGTGAATTATTTGAAAGTAGTGTCGTTCCTTTTTTGCACCTATGTATAAAGGATTTGATTTAGCAAAAGTTTATTTTTAGACAAAATATACAATTCATATGATATTTTGGGAAAAACACAAGGTTTTCAAATCCTTCGCCCGAATATTAATCGAGGACCTTTGATATTTCAATTATTGATTCTTAAGTCTATGAAATTATTACGAAAGTAGTGTTTTACCTCTTTAACCCTATGCACAAAGGATTTGATTTATATAAAAGTTTATTTTTAGAACACAATATATATCAATGATGTTTTGAAAACAAAGTTTTCAAATCCTTCGTCAAATAGGAATCGAGGTCTTTTGATACTTCCATTTATGATCTAATGTTTATCCTTAATCGTTTTAGGATTATTATGAAAGCTCTTTGTTATTTTGATTTGGAAATAGTTTTGGTGAAAATGCATGTAAAAAGCATTAAAAAGGAGTCGGATCATCATCGAGCATGAAAGCCATCTCGATGAATCCAAGCACCCACAATCAAAGATTTCACTATCACGGGATCTTGAATCCGACTTCTCGGGACTAACCCCTCGAGTTCGTCTTCAAGATCCAAACATTACACATACAATGATTTTTGCGTTATTTAAATATTACATCACAAAAATCGGTTCATCGTGGGAATCAAGTTGGGATCCAATCATGGGATCTCGACACCGAGATTCCTAGGCTCACATTATTATGCGTAAATATACATTTACAATGTCCTAAACTTGATTTTAGATGATTTCATCGGTTGAAATCACCATGTCAAGCCATTTCAGACCCCTCCCACCTCTAGATATAGATCTAAGGCTATACGGAGTAATCAGAACTGACCAAAAGCAATAAATACGCAGATCTACCATGGATCTAAGACGATCTAGCATACGGGTTAAAACTTCATGCTTAATAACCACTCAAAAGGCTAGATCCGGCTTAGATCTAGGTAGATCTATCCTCCAGACTAGATTTACAACCAAATATGCAAAAAATAACCGATGAGATCTATAGATCTACCGCCTACACAATAATATACGTATAAAACAACAAGTCTAATAATGTTTACACAATATATCACATAAATCTAGTACATTAAACACTAGTTACAAAGAAAGTGGCTAAAATGAGCGTTTTTCACCTTGGAGGACGTGTGAACAAGCGTTTTATCACTTAGGATCAACTAAGAACACTCTCGAGACTCAAAGTATATATGAAACAAGATTAAATAACTCAAAATGTTTGTAGAATGATTAATCTCGAGGGTTTCTCTATCTAAAAACTGTTTCTCTCTCTAAAACTCTTCTTCTTTTTCTAAATGAGCTGATGTTGTTGATTTAAGATCTCAGAGCCAGTCGCATGTATACTTGCTGCTAGACGCAGGTACACCTGCGGCTGGGCCCCGTGGGTCTCACTGTCTCGAAGTGCCTTCCTTCCGTCTCGGTTTGGAGAAAGTTGAGCTTCGTAGGCCAAACTCTCAGAAAGTCTTTGCGGAAGGCTGCGGAATAAGGTGGAGTCGAACTTATTCGGGGTCTGGGAAGATGATGCTGGTAGCTGAGAGGTATCTTTCGGTTCCAGACTGCAGTTAACTTGCTTATCTTTGATGGCACGCAATTCGAGGTTTGCTGAAATGACTTCTTGCAGACTTTTTCTTAGCTTTGCGATCCTCGTTCAGTTCGCTTCTTGTCCGGATGTCGTTGGCCCTTTGAATCATTCACAGGGTTGTTTGCGGGGTGATCGGAGGCTTTTCCCCTATCTCGGGGTTGTCTCCAAAGTAAAATTACGCTTTTACCCTTCTGCAAGGTTAGTATAAAGAAAGCGAAATTTTGAAGTGTCTAAAATATTATAATAATATATTTGAATGAATAATAATGTCGGAGAAGATAAATATGTCAAACTATTAACAAATGTCTCATGTTAAATTTCTCCATTTGTAACAAAAATTGGACAAATATCCACCACATAATAATTATTCACAATTAATATTACAGAATCACAATATTAACAACCAGGTCATTCCAAGGAAAGAGGGGGTCTTCCGTAAAAATAGCGCGCAATTAACTAACCCCTTTCCTTAACAGAACTTCTAGACATTGTCAATAATGTTTAACTGGTTTAATAATATCATATCAAATAATATGAGTTACTGTTTCGTATCAATTATTGATTTAATAACATAAAAAAGATGTTACTGTAACAATTATTGAATCAATAATATGTGATACTATGTAGTAACTATTGAGGTAATTATTGAATGAAATACTAAGTGACTTCTTACGTAAGAAACAATAATTAGAGATACTATGCAATACCGTGTACTACTGTGGAATAACGCGTATACTGTACTTTTACGACTGGGTAATTCAACATTTAAAAGTAAAAGTTCTATCGCGAATTTTTAGAAAAGTTATTTTTGTCGCTTTCTATATCCGACAGTTATTTTTTTATGTGACCCACCAATAATTGCGCCATTGTACGAGTATTCCGCGAGAAAATGAATATTCCCCGACAAAACGAATATTTTCCGACAACTGTTTACTTTGTAAAATTTGCACATATCACCCATAACTATAACATTTATCAAATCAATACCTTACTATTTAAAATAATATTTACAGAAAATTAAATCTTATTCATAAAAAGTTGGGGTCTTACAACCTCCCATTCTTATAAAATTTTATTCTCGAAATTGATGTACTGTTGGGTATAATCTAGGAACGCATAACACGCAAGTATACATGGTCAAGAAGTAATAAAGTGAAAGTAAAGTATCGTTCCCACGAGGAAATTATTTAATAAGAATCACCAAGTACTAACCCGTAACCGAAATCAATCTTATTTAAACGAATGAATTTCAAGTTATAATTAAACTACTACTAAATACCACTAGTTAAGATAAGATTACGGAGATTCAAGATCACAACTTCACTTATTGCTTCATTTAAGTTAACACACTTCTCATCAATTATTCTCACTATTCTGAATTGTTAATCAAGAACACTAACGCAGATATAACCACCTCTCGATGCATCATACCCATACTCACTCGTATCCACATATGATAGAATTAAGCAAGACACCCTAAATAACTAATCCACTATATCTCTATGTGAATTACAATTAAAAAGGATTTCACGCACAAGTTCTTTATCAGATTACATATGGCGTAAAGGTATATCTCTATCCTAAACACGAATCATGAATTCCATCTACGCATAAATCACAAACACATGCTATTATGATCAGATCTAAATCTATACTCCTCTCTCGATTTCATATAGATTATCACGGTAATTGATAATTAGGCAATTACACAGTTAAGTCTAAATCACAATAGACAATTCACAATGATAGATCAAAACAATTGATAGAGAAGCATGTTAAAATAAACTACACAATAAGATCCATTGCAATCTTAAACAAAGAATTAGTTCATTGATATTGAATTAAAACCAAGAATCTACAATTGAATAAACATTAAAAGATAAGAATAGAAGTAGAGAAAAGAAAAGAATTTGTTGTCAGCAAATTCTTGCTCCGTCTTGCTCTTACTCTTGATCTCCAATGGCTCCAAGTGCTTCAATCTCCAAATCCCCTTTCAACTAGGATTTTTTTTTATTGAAAACTAAAACTAAAACTATCTAATCTAATAAGAATATCCTAATTGAATCATATCCTCTATTATATATATATATATATATATATATATATATATATATATATATATATATATATATATATATATATATATCAAGCTCCTCTCCGTAACAGGTTCGGTCCATTTATATATATAATATATAAATAGCACACTACCTCACTCAAACATCTTGCATGCCAATCCGAATAGGGGAAGGAAACATGCTACTCACGTGGCTCCAGGTTGAGTCACTTATTATAAACATAATAATAACAGCCCTCATATACATCCCTTGTTGCACAAGTCTGAATAGGACAAAGAAATTAACAGCCAGCTGCTTGCATGCTTTAAGTCCATATCATCTTTAATACTCGTGGCCCACAAGATCCTCTATTATTGCAAAGTTCGAAAGGAAGGAAAAGGAAAACAGCTGACCCACTTTTTATTGGGTCCAGCACCTTTTTATATCACGAAATGCAGCCCCTTTTTTATATCATGCCTTAAGTCTCCTTTTATATTCCAAGAACCGAAGCCCACCAATCAGCATAAATCAATCCCTTTCTTGCACATCCATCTCGAGAATGAAAAAGGACTCTAGCAACCGCTGTCGCCTCCCCGCCCTAGCGGGGAGTTCTCTTACTTAAGGCCCCGCCCCAGTAGGGAAATACACTGTCCAGCCGATAATAACCTTAGCCCAATGCTCAATTATGAATACCACACGTAATCATATGAATACCATGCAATGCTCAATTATGAATACTACAATAATCTTTGAATGTCTCTATGGGTCCATAGGTCAAATACATATGGGTCTTTGCATGTGCATGGCCCACGTATAAATTGGTGAGTCATGATGATGATTGCATGGATCTTGCTTGCATGATCCCTTGGTCCCAAATTGAGTTTGTCCTATTTCAATATTTTAGCTCCAAATTCTCCTTTTACTCCACTTTTGCACCCATTCCGTTACCTGCACACAAGAGTATAAACCACGTAAAATTGATAGGAAAATTACTTAAAAACAACACAAATCAAGCTGTGATGAATATTGACTCGTAGGTATAAAAGTCACTCATCAAATACCCTCTAAACTTGAGACTTTGCTTGTCGTCAAACAAACACACAAATTATACATATTCATTCTCTAGCAATGATCCACTCAAGCAATGACTCAATATGAATTTGAACAATGGCCTCAAAGGTTACAACAACTGATAACCCAAAGAAAATTTCAAAACAATGCCATGTCTAAATTTCAACAACTTTCATTAGTTCCACATCTACTCATGATCCTTTAAATGCGTGTGTGCATCCACATGTTCAAACTAGTCATGATTTAGATAAGATCAACCAACACTCATAAAACATTTTCAAAAACAACTCTCAAAACTTCTTATCACATCAATCTCCGCTAATAAAGACAAAGCACAAATTTTTCTTGAGGATCAACCGGATATTTAAATATTTAAGCACATATGAACCCTTCCAAGTATTTCAAAAATATTTTTTCTATCTTTTTAGTGAGTGCATTTTACGCTCCATCTCACTTTCCATTTCCATTACCCGAGTGCATTTTATGCTCCATCTCGTGCCTGTATTATGGGGAGTGCGTTTTACGCTCCATCTCAACCTACCACAAGATTCAATTATTCAACTCGGAAGGTTCTAATTTTTTTCAATTTTTTTCAAAAATCCTCCACGATTTCCCCCCAAACTTATGTGAGTGCCTAATTTTCACTTTAAATGATGCTCAAATAAGATTTCTCAAATTGCAATGATATATTTCATAAGCATTTAGTCAAAAAATTTCAATCCCAAATGGCTAAACAAATGGATATGTGTAAAAATTTTCAAAAATTTTGCAAGTGGTGTGAAACCAACTAATGAGTTGAAATATAGACTAAGCATGCTCATCAATTCTCCAAGAGTTAAAAACTCATTAACCACCACACTTATCATTGGCCAAAATCAAATTCCATCAAAACTTTGCCCAAGTAAATACTAAACATGATAAATACTCCCAATCTTAAAACAGACATTGTCCTCAATGGCTAAGATAGGAAAAATTAAAGTAGAGGACTTTCCTAAAATACAGCATTTTCCTCCTTATCTGCGAAGGCTGAAAATAGGCTAGACATATTGGAATGACTCGGGCACCACACTTGAATTGGACTTGACTAACCTGTGAACACAATAGAAACAAATTTATTAAATCCTAAAAAAAATGAAAAAATCTATCAAATAATATGAAACCTAAAAAAAACCTAAAACTAAAAATAAAAATTAAACTTGGGTTGCCTCCCAATAAGCGCTTGATTTACAGTCTTTCTGCCTGACTTTGTTGTCAACGCTATCCAATTCCTCTTCAGAAGTTGAGGAACCCTCCATCCATCAGTAACAAATAATCCTTTGGGAGGTTCCCACACGCGATGACCAGTGCATCAAAGTCACCTAGCATGCTCTTATTCGATATGCTCTCTATGAAGAACGTCCAACAGCTAGGTGTTTTCTCCATTGTGTATGTGATCACTTTGGGGCATGGAAGCTTGTCAAACACAATTGGCTCTTTGTCTATCTTCTCTTTCTCGTCCAACCATGGCTTCAAAATTGTACTAGCTCTTATGTCATAAAGAGCTTCGCCGACGACATGACTACCAAGCGGACATGGTTTTGCAAATCTGACTGACTCTTTGATCTTTGGTGGAGACCCATTTAGATCTTCGTCGACCTCTATTTCATTATCCCCATTTGTCTCCTCACTTTCGATATCTTGTGGCTCATCCAGTCGCAGATTTGGTTCGGGTTCTCCGTTAGTTTCGTCATCCATGTCATAAAGCCAAGTGTTTGGAGGATGATTGTTTACGTCTTTGGTCATTTGCTCCATCTGATTCTCAAGATTTTGACTCTCTTGATCTAGAATTGACCTTCTTAATTAATTCGCACATCATTCGACGATCTGAACTCGGACAACAAATGGTGAGGTAGTGACGAGTTGTTCCATCCTTCATATTAAG